>VDFB02373365.1:72400454-72518163 GCA_007258455.2 Sequoia sempervirens
TTTATGGTTTAAGGGTTGAGGGTAGAGGGTTGAGGGAGAGAGAGATATTTGAGGGTTTAAGGGTTTATGGTTACATTTTAAGGGTAGAGGGTAGACAAATATATTTCACTCCAACCACTCTCCCATTGTGAGGTCTTTCCCCCCACCCTAACTGGATAACTCTCTATCCCTCTCAAGTCTATATCACTCTCAAGTCTCAATCCCTACCACGCTACTAGGACTAATCTCTATCACTCATATCCCCTCTCCCTCTATCTGAAGTCTCACTCCCTTCCTATTGATATTGTGAAAGCATTTCAAAGCACCACATTTGGCGAGTGTCAAATGTGTTTTTACCTTGAAATGGTAAAATAGGAGTTCACCTTGTGATTTTGGCCCACATGCTTCTACTTTTGTTTGGTTCGATGCTTAATCCGATAGAGAAACACCTTTTTTATGCAGTTGACTCCCTGTTGTACCAATCTATGCTTGATCCATCACCTTTTTGCCACCAATTTGCATGCATACAATATAGATGAAGACATTTTGACATTTCTACATCATTTTACATTATCTTAGGTAATATATTCATTTTTGGTAATATTAAAATGTTTATATTTAGTATGTCTATTTATTTTTTATAATAATCTAAATTTCTTTAATGATTTTATTAATCATAACAATTGGACATAGAATTCAACATTGAATTAGATGAGAGTTGCATAAAAAAGTTTAATTTTTATGACTTTGAAGAAAAAAATGAAAACCATGACATAATTTAGATGAATTCATGTTTAAACTTATATAAACGAACATCAATTAACACAAATTTTTTATGAATTCTATTTGCATTGCTTATAGTAGTCCATTTCCAACATGCTTAGATAAACGAATTCAACTTAACACAAGTTTTTTTGTTTTGTTTTGACAATTTATAGACCATTCATTTGATGATTTTATTAATCTTCATTGTTACAGATATAATTGAACATTAAATTCATTATTACTGATGGTTGTGGGAAAACTTTTATTTTCAACTAATTTGGAAAACTAAGAGCTTTCATCAATGTTAATGTGCAAGTTTCTATTCATTTTTTTGTGCCATAAAGAATTCACCTCAATCATGTGCTTAGATAATTTCAAGTGACTCAATACATAGCTGGTTTAATGCAAGTTTCCATTCATTCATACCATTTACCATTCTTCCTTGGTAGATTTATGTACGAAAAATGTTGTAGCATATAGACATGTTTGATAATTCCAAATAGCTCACTGCCTTCTTTCATAAAATTCTTTGGTGTGTTCAATAAAATGCAATGTAATCAGCGTTACCAATATGTTTCATAAAATGTATTACTTACTTTTGTTCTATGTGTGATTGTGAATATACAGTATTCAATGTCATGCCGAGGAAACAACCAAAGCCTCTCACACTGGAAGAACATGCAATAAAAAATGCAAGGGGGAGAGAATCAAAAATTGTAGCTCGTGAAGCAAAAGAATTGCAGCCCATACAACCAAAAATTCTTGTGCAATCTAAGAGAGATGTACAATTGGAAAAACAAAGGGCACGAATGGAAAAATTTCATGGAAGGACACAAATGGATCCCCAAGTTGGAGGCACATCATCAACCATAAGTGAAGTTCAATGCACATCTCCAGTTGAAGACACACCAACAACAACACGTGGTCTTCCAAGTACATCAAAAATCACACCTACAGTTGAAGACACACCATCAAAAACATTGCATTTTGAAAGTATATCATCAAACATGCCTCTATTTGAAGTCACTCCACAAATAACATCTCAAGTTGGAGGTACAATATCGTTTACATGTCAATCTCAAGGTATGTCATCAATTGCACCTCTGATTGAAGGTATGCGATCTATTTCTGATGTTGTTGAAATTCCTAATGTTCACACAAATTTACATTTGAGAACTCCTAGAAATTTGCATAGAAAACCTATATTTTTTATTGATATTGATTCCAATGTTTTGAAATGGATGCCTGATAAGATGTCAAAATGTACATGTCATGGAGTTTTTTTTTAGAAGCTAAGTGAGGGTGGAAGATGCCAACTATTTTTTGAAATGATGGGGCAACTCAAATTTAGGCCCACCATGAAGGCTCTTGGGCTGAGAGTTTGGAATGAATCAAGTGAAAATTCCATTGTAAATAATTGATGAGTGCATATGAGAGTGTGGGTTCTACCTCACGCATGAAGGATAGTTGTGCCACAAGACATGTGATGACAACAACACTGTTAAGCATTCAAACAAGGAACAAGGTGAACCTTACAAAGACAAGTAAGTCTTTTAAAATAAGTATATAATCTGTAATGAGAGCCAAAGGAAGATGTGAAAGATTGGAGGAACCAAATAGCAATGAGTTATGGGCATTCTCAAGTAGAGTGCCACGAAAAGATAAAAGAATTGATCAAGGCTTGAGATCTTTAATAGTAGATTATCGGAAGGATAAAACAAGGACCTCTCCTAATCAAAGCGATGTTGTAATAAGGAGAATCGGTAGTAAAATCTATGAGCCACATCCAAAGCATTATCTAGATACCACTCAAACCCAATTTTTTGTTGATTTTGTACAAAAGTTTCCTGAAATTAAAATATGTCAAAGGTATTTTGAAATGATAAATCCTTTTTATGTCAAAATAAATCACACACACACTACTTTTTGTAGAGTACATATTGAGTTTTCTAACCATTATGATTTTTATTGACATATATGTGTAGATATGCATACTGACAATGTTTTGCAAGCATGTAACATAAGGCCTCCACCCAAAACCTCAAGGGAATTCTTATCTTCCATTTTATGTGAAAGAGAGGATGGTCAAATTTTTTACAAGTCATATTTGGATGGCACATGTCATAATTGTGGTGGCATGCAACATTTTCCAATTTTCCAAAACATGGCTAGCACACACACAATTGGAGACAAAATTGTCAAATTTGGCAAACACAAGACAGTGGCCTATAGTCTAAAAGATGGGAAAGAAGCAAAGAAGTGTGAATTGGTCAGTGATAAGATTCTAGTATATCAATTTATGGGCATTTTATGTGATCAGGTGGTCTATGAGTATGCAAGGCATACACATAGAGCTCAATGGTTGGACTCATAGTTCAAGTTATGCAGGGACACATTTCCACTTCATAGCATCATTTCAGTTGTCCACTTTGCGGAGAACTACACACTACAGCCACAAAACGAGGTGCAATCACAATACTACAACTCCACACAGGTTGCTATATTTGTGCATATAGCATCAGTGGTGTTCAACATATGTGGAACTTCTCAAAGGCTAGGCATGGAAAGGGAGAGCATGATGGAGTGGGTGCATGTATCAAAAGAGCCCTTGGATGAGAAGAGTTAAATTACAAAGACAATGTAAATTTGACAGATGCAAGATCAATTGTCGAGTGGTGCAATCATGCAATGGGTCCAGGTAGTCAAGGTAATTATTTAGTTCGTAGATTTTTTTATTTAGTAGATGATACTAACATTGCAAAATATGAGGATTGTTGTACACTATCAGGATTGAGCAAGCTACACTCTTTTAGAAGCTCCAATGCAAGTACATGGACTATCCATATGTGAAAGATGGCATGCTTTTGTTTTGCATGTACACTTCGAGCATGGAATGATTGTGAGTCAACAGAGTAGGTTGACGAATGGTCTGTAAGAAGTCTAACCCCACTTGACACTTACCAGCTCCCAATGGCTCTACAAAGAGATGCAATCATCCGTTGACCTTGATATTGTATCAGACCTGGTAGAACCAGGTAATATATCTTACTTTCAAGTTTTATTTTGATGTTCATGGAGTACATCTAATAAGATGAACATATCAATGCAGGGCACATATATGTAGTGATTACAGATGAAGACAATGAAGAGGGTATATATTATTACCTGTGTCATTCTATTGAGGCCAAAAAGAAATTGGAGGCCCTAGTTATAGATGGAGAAAACATAGAATATCGTACAAGTTCAGTGCTTGTTACTGGAACATGGCTTAGAAGGTACCCAATTAAGAATGTTGCAATTTGGTTTTTTGAGGACTTCAACATGCATAAGAAGATTCTTCACTAATCGAACCTTGTCTTCACTACCAATGTTCATTTGATCAAATATAAGGGCAGACCTGCGAACAAGAACTTGTGGAAAGTGCGTGAGTCTAACCACAAGGCAATACTTGACACGATAAAGAGTAGAGTAGACCCGGATGGTTCCCTGGATTGATTGGTAAGTATGCACATTAAATTTGTAAAGTCATTTTATTGATCATTTCTTTATTTCAAGCATTTAAGTTTGATTGTATAAGGGTTTGCAAAATTGCATTAACATAGATATGCAAAATGATGGTTATATGCTACTCTCTATTTGATGCAGACTTAGGAGGCCCAAACTCACTCAAAGTGTCAACCTACCTTCAAGAGGCATCTAAAAAGATTAAAAGGGCCTATTAGAACAATCCAAACAACTCCCAAAATTTGAAAACAACTAGAAGTAGAATTTCCTAATTTCACCCTTACAACCCTAATATCAGTGCAAACTCGATTTTAGGCCCTAACTCCAACACTTCCCAAAACACTTGAAAAACCAATGGATGATTCAAACACCCATTATAGAGTTACAAAACATATCTCAAGTTTAGACACAAGTCCTTTGGACCAAACTCCTGAAACTCCCACTCTTATGTTGTCCTAATTAGGCCTAAATTACAAAGCAACCCACCTTTAGACTTATCATAGATAATTGAAACTTTTGGGCAGCATTTCCCATGCCCTCAAACCACTAAATCCATAATTAGTTTCCAAAGTTGACTCTTCTAACATAGCAAACTATGAAACCCTTGATTTTTAGCCAAACCAAGAGGGTTTACTGAAAACCTACATTACACGCCTCCTCAGATCTCAAAACCAACTCAAAAACTCTTAAGAAACCTTGCTCATGCTTAATAATTCAAAATAAATGACCTCCCACTCATATTTTACCAAACCCTAGACTAAAACCTCCACTTTCATGCAGTTTTCGACATAAACTCAACAGGGAAAACAACCCAATCTACTTTATTTCTTTCTCTAAACATAAAAAAAAATCTCCCTAACTCCTAAAAATTCTCCATGAGACCCAATATACCAATCACATTGAGCACAGTAAGGTGTAGGTGCTCCTGCACCACTATTTGGTGCAAGGGCACCAAGCTTTAGTGGTTGTCATTAGGGTGATGAAGTCTTGTTTTGGCTTGGATAAGGTCATATATACCATTTATTGATGTAATAAGTATATTTTAGTGGTTATTATTGAGTTAGAAGGTTTTAGTTGCAAATTTGCTAAATTAGTGCAAAGTGTCATTTTTCAAAATTTGAAGTGCAAGAAATGCATAGTGGGGAAGTTGAACGATTAGGGAAGGCCAAAGGGAATTGAATAAAAGTTTTTTGATTTGGGTAGAGGGATGTGTTAGCCACATTTTGGTTTTTGTGGCATTGAAATCCATCTTGTTTTTATCTCTTAGGGTGGATTTTACTATAGGCAGGTCTGGAAGTCTAAATTTCAAGTTTTGAGGTCATCAAGTCTTTTAATGGCTCATTCCACCTAATGTATATACTGTAGCTCAGTGGAATGAGTCCATTAGGTTGGGAATAGGTTATCAGATGATTCTTAGATCAGGGGAGATCATTTTGGAGTGATGGCATGTAGCCTTGGGTGTGAAAATGTGTGATTTTGTGTGAATTTGAGTGGTTTTATGGTGCAAGAGCACCTACACCTTACTTTCACAATTGGAGCATTAGGTGTGTCTAGGGAGGTTGCAAAGTTGTTTTGATGTTTATTTTCTTTAATAGGGTCTATAAAGACCATTTGGTGTCTCATTGATCCATTTTTGTAAACAAGGTCAAATATGTGAAGCAATTGTCAATGATGACAAATGGGGGTCTAAGTAGGTTCATGTTGTTTTTTATGTATTAGGTCATTTTTAGGGTATCATAAGGTCTAATTATACCAACATAGGTGCTTTAAATGTATTTAAAATTATTTAAATGTTTTGGAGGGTCAAATAGTAAAAGAATGTAAAAGGAATCAAATGAGTTGTTAACAAAGATAGGTAAACAAATGTAATTTGGCACTCCAACGGCTAATAAGGGATTCAAAATTTAGTTGGAGGCTGTTATGTTAGTTTTCTTTGATCAAGAAACCTTTAAAAAGGTGGTGGTCATCATTTGTAACGTTGGCTTCCTATTTTTGTGAAGAAATCCAATTGAATTCTCATTGTTAGTAGCAAATTTCTGAATTTTCCTATCTTTTCTAGACCCATACGGTAACATACAGTCATTGCATTGAGTAATTTCTTCATGAAAAATGTAGTGTCATGAATCTTTTTTTTTTTTCATTAGTTTTGAAGGTTTAACAAAGAATTTGGAGCATTCCATAGTTGTTTTCTTGTGAACAGTCAGGTATACCCTATTTTGGGGTTTTGTAGCCTTAATCATGTCTTGAAGACCCTTACAACGGCTGTGCTCATTGTAACTGGTGTATTGGGTCTTATGGAGGATGTTTAGATACTAGGGAGAATGATTTATGTTGTGAGAAAGGAATAAAGTAGACTGGGGTTGTTCCTATGAGTTTTGTGTAGAAAATGGATGTAAATGGGGGTTTTGGTCTACGGTTTGGTGGAATCTATATGGGAGGTCATGTATTTTGAATCATTAAGCATGTAAAGGGCTGTTGGAAAGTGTTCAAGTTGTTTTTGAGGTTTGAGGAGGTCTGGAAGAATCATATTCAATAAACCCTCATCAATTTAGTGCATAAAATAAGGGTTTTTGAGTTTGAGGTTGATTTGGCCATACAAGTGGAATCTAATTGTGGATTCTATGTTTTTTGGGCATTTGAATTGCTTCCCCAAGGTTTCATATGGTTTGGTGAAGGATAAAGAGTACTCTCTTTGAAAAAAGGCCTATTTCACTAGGTTTTTTTCCATGGTAGGGGTATTGGATCTCCATGTTGGTCCAAAAGAGTTAATGTTGGGTTTTACATATGTTTTATAGCTTTTAAATGGGTATTTTATTCCATCTTTTTTTTCCATGTGTTTTGGAAGATATTGGAGTTAAAGGCTAAAAACTAGATTTGCACTGATACAAGGTTACATGGGTGAAATTGAGAAAATATGTTTCTGATTGTTGTCTAACTTTGGGGAATAGTTGAAATTTCTCTAATAGGCCTTTTAATCTTATTAGATGCCTCTTGAAGGAAATTTTTCAATTTGGTTGAGTTTGAGCCCCTGGGTCTACATCATTTTAGAGTTTGAATGGATGAAATCCTTTGGGGAAATCATTTGTGAGAGTCTTTTGAGCATGTATAGACATCATATGGTATGTTTGGGGTGTTAGATGTGAGAATTAATTGTGGGAAGAGTGATTTTCAATAAGGCTCCTTGGAAAACCTAGGTTTGGTGGCTTGAGAGTGAGGGTTTAGTGGATTGGTAGCTTGGTGAGCGGTTGGAGCTCTGAAAATTGTGAAATCTTAAGGTTGGTAACCTATTTAATGACTGTCCATGGTGTTTGACTTCATTGCAGGTGTTTGGGAAGGTGTCTTTTTGGAAAAGAGGCCTAGTTGGCCTAGTTTCCTGTACAGTACAATGGGATTTTGGATAATACATTGAAAGACCCATCTTCAAGCCTCCTGTGACCTTATGACCACTTCAAACACCCTTGTTTAAGCCTATACATGCTTAATAATACTTAATATTATGCTACTCCGAAACTTCACCCACTTTTAGTCTCTAAAACCTCAATTTTCCATTAAAAAATGCACTTCTCTCAACTAGGGCTTCATGCCCAAACATACACATGACCTCCCTAGTCCTTGCAAATATTCAAACACATCAAAACCCACCAGATCTCACTAAAACCAATTGGTTCCAGCCTTCTTCAAAACAAATTCTTCAATCTGCTATTTCAACCCATTCCTTTTAGGCCTGAATTCATGGATTTTATACTTGATTGTCATTTGAATTTTCATTAATGAAATTATATATTAACTTATATGTTTATCTTATTTTCCTCTTGTAGGAGTAGGTGTTGAAACACCTTGGGGAGGAGGTGTCAAAACAGTGGAAGGAGATTTTGCTATCTTGGAGGCATCTTCCTATGGTGGCGAGATTTCTCTTAGGGAAAAAGTTGTCAAATGCAATTAGTGCAAAGTTGCAAAGTGGTACAACTTTCGTTCTACAACTCATACGACCAAACTAACTGTTCCAACGCATCTAAGTGGGTATGTTTACACTAGGCATGGTCTTCTTTCACACCCAAACTCGTCGAATCGCTTTGAGCTATGTTTAACTAGCTAAATCCCTTAAGAGTGAAGTGCAAAATGGATGCAAACTTCAGCATGATGTTCTTGGGACACTGTGAGGCTTAGAAACTTCTCATCAAATCCTATGGGATCGTGTTGTGCCCCTCTATAATACCTCTCTTGGTTTTTTTCTATTTCAGAGGCGTTTTCTTGTGGCGATGAGATTTCTCTTGGAGAAAAAGTTGTCAAATGCAAGTAGTGCAAAGTTGCAAAGTGGTGCAACTTTCATTCTGTAACTCGTACGACAAAACTAACTATTCCAACGCGTTCAAGTGGGTACTGTTATGCTAGGAATGGTCCCCTTTCGTATCTAAATGCACTGAACCACTCCGAGCTACGTTCAACCAACTGAATCCCTTAAGAGTCTGAAGTGCAAAATGACTGTAAACTTCAACATGACCTTACTCGGACACCGTGGGGCTTAGAAACTTCTCGTCAGAGCCTATGGGATTGTGTTGTACCCCTCTATAATAAAATCTCTCAGTTTTCACTATCTCGTAGGCATTTTCTTGTGGCGGTGAGATTTCTCTTGGGGAAAAGTTGTCAAATGCAAGTAGTGCAAAGTTGCAAAGTGGTGCAACTTTTTGTTCTGCAACTCGTACAACCAAAATAACTATTCCAACGTGTCTGAGTGGGTACGTTTACACTAGCATGGTCCTCTTTCACACCCAAACACTCTGAATTGCTCTGAGCTATGTTCACTGACTGAATCCCTTAAGAGTCTGAAGTGCAAAATGATTGCAAACTTCAGCATGACGTACTACTCACCGTGAGGCGGAGGCTTAAAAATTCATTAGAGTCTATGAGATGCTTGTTATGCCCTCTACAATAATCTCTCAATTTTGCATTCCTGTGGCAGTGATTTTCCTATTGGAGGAGAAAAGTTGTCAAATGCAAGGAGTGTACAAAGTTGCAAAGTGGTGCAACTTTCATTCTACAACTCGTACGACCAAACTAACTATTCCAATGCATCTGGGTGGGTACGTTTACGCTAGGCATGGTCTTCTTTCACACCCAAACGTAGAATCACTCTGAGCTACGCTCAACTGGTTGAATCCCTTAAGAGTTTAAAGTGCAAAATGGCTACAAACTTTAACATGATATTACTCGGACACTGTGCGGCTTAGAAACTTCTCATCAACCTATGGAATTTGTTGTGCCCCTCTATAATAACCTCTCTTGGTTTTTACTATCTCAAAGGTGTTTTCCTGTGGTGGTGAAGATTCCTTCTTGGGGAAAAAGTTGTCAAATGCAAGTAGTGAAAAGTGGTGCAACTTTCATTATGTAACTCGTATGACCAAAATAACTGTTCCAACATGTCTAAGTGGGTATGTTTATGCTAAGCATGGTCCTTTTTCACACCCAAACACATCGAATTTCTCCAAGCTACGTTCAACTGGATAAATCCCTTAAGAGTCTAAAGTGTAAACTGGCTACAAACTTCATCATGACATTATTTGAACACCGTGAGACTTAAAAAATTCTCATTAGAGCCTATGGGATCATGTTGTGCATCTCTACAATAACCTCTTTTTCAATTTTCACTATCTCAGAGGCATTTTCTTGTGGCAGCGTGATTTCTCTTGGGGAAAAAATTGTCAAATGCAAGTAGTGCAAAATTGCAAAGTGGTGCAACTTTTGTTTTGCAACTGACACAACTAAAATAACTATTCCAACACGTCTGAGTGGGTACGTTTATGCTAGGAATGGTCCTCTTTCATACACAAATGCACTGAATCACTCTGAGCTACGTTCAACTGGTTGAATCCCTTAAGAGCCTGAAGTGCAAAATGACTGCAAACTTTAGCATGACGTTACTCGGACACCGTGAGGCTTAGAAACTTCTCACTAGAGCCTATGGTATTGTGTTGTGACCCTCTACAATAAAATCTCTTGGTTTTCACTATCTCAGAGGCGTTTTTCTAGGGTGGTGAGATTTCTCTTAGGGAAAAAGTTGTCAAATGCAAGTAGTGCAAAGTTGCAAAGTCATGCAACTTTTGTTATGCAACTCGTATGACCAAACTAACTGTTCTAACACATCTGAGTGGGTAGGTTTATGCTAGGCATGGTCCTCTTTCACACCCAAATGCTCTAAATCGCTCTAAGCTACATTCAACCGACTGAATCCCTTAAGATTCTGAAGTGCAAAATGGCTGCAAACTTCAACATGATGTTACTCAGACACCGTGAAGCTTAAAAACTTATCATTAGATCCAATGTGATTGTGTTATGCCCCTCTATAATAACCTTTCTCAGTTTTCACTATCTCGGAGGTGTTTTCTTGTGGTAGCGAGATTTCTCTTGGAAAAAAAGTTGTCAAATGCAAGTAGTGCAAAGTTGCAAAGTGGTGCAACTTTTGTTTTGCAACTCGTACGACTAAAATAACTATTCCAACACATTCGATTGGGTATTTTTATGCTAGGCATGGTCCTCTTTTTCACCCAAACGTGTTGAATCGCTCTGAGCTACATTCAACCGATTGAATCCCTTAAGAGTCTAAAGTACAAAATGACTATAAACTTTAGCTTGACGTTACTCACCATCTGGCTTAAAAAATTCTCGTTAGATCCTATGAGATCATGTTGTGTCCCTCTACAATAACCTCTCTTGGTTTTCACTATCTTGGAGGCATTTTCCTGTGGTGGCGAGATTTCTCTTGGAGAAAAAGTTGTCAAATGCAAGTAGTGCAAAGTGGTGCAACTTTTGTTTTACAAATCGTACAACCAAACTAACTATTCCAACACATCCAAGTGGGTATTTTTATGCTAAAAATGGTCCTCTTTCACACCCAAATGCGTCGAATTACTTTGATCTACTTTCAACTGGCTAAATCCCCTAAGCGTTTGAAGTGCAAATTGGCTGCAAACTTCATCATGACGTTACTCGAACACCGTGAAGCTTAGAAACTTAATGTTAGATCCTATGGGATAATTCTGTATCCCTATACAATAACCTCTCTCATTTTTCACTATCTTGGAGGTGTTTTCCTATGGCGACGAGATTTCTCTTAGGGAAAAAGTTATCAAATACAAGTAGTGCAAAGTAATGCAACTTTCATTATGCAGCTTGTACAACCAAAATAGCTATTCCAATGCATCTGAGTGGGTACGTTTATGTTAGGAATGGTCCTCTTTCACACACAAACACACTGAATCGCTTTAAGCTATGCTCAACCGGCTGAATCCCTTAAGAGTTTGAAGTGCAAAATTGCTGCAAACTTCAGGATGATGATACTTGCACACCGTGATGCATAGAAGCTTCTCATTTAAGCCTATGGAATCATGTTGTTCCCCTCTACAATAACCTCTCTCGAGTTTTTCTATCTCAGAGGCATTTTCCTGTGGTGGCAAGATTTCTCTTGGGGTAAAAGTTGTCAAATGAAAGTAGTGCAAAGTTGTAAAGTGGTGTAACTTTCGTTCTACAAGTCATATGAAAAAAATAACTATTCCAATGCATCCAAGTGGGTACGTTTATGTTAGGCATGGTCCTCTTTCACACTCAAACATGTTGAATCACTTCAAGCTACATTCAACCGGCTAAATTCCTTAAGAGTCTAAAGTGCAAAATGGCTGCAAACTTCAGCATGACATTACTCAGACACTATGAGGATTAGAAACTTCTCATTTGATCCTATGGGATCATGTTGTGCTCCTCTATAATAACCTCTCTCAGTTTTTGCTATCTTGGAGGAATTTTCTTGTGGCGGTGATATTTCTCTTGGGGAAAAATTCTTCAAATGTTAATGCAAAGTTGCAAAGGGGTGCAACTTTCATTCTGCAAATCATAGGACCAAACTAATTATTCCAATGCATTTGAGTGGTTATTTTTATGCTAGGCATGGTCCTCTTTCACACCCAAACATGCCGAATCGCTCTAAGCTATGTTCAATCAGCTGAATCCCTTAAGAGTCTGAAGTGCAAAATGGTTGCAAACTTCAGCATGATGATACTCAGACACCGTGATGCTTAGAAACTTCTTGTATAAGCCTATGGGATCATGTTGTGCCCCTCTACAATAACCTCTCTCAATTTTCACTTGGAAGGAAAATCAACATGTCTAAGTCAAGAGCAAGTCCGCCCTATCTTGGCAAGGCACAAACAAAGTCCACCATGCCCATGGTCAAGGAAAATGTCGAAGATGATGCAAAGCCAGCTTGGGAAAGAAAATCTATGTCCAAACTGTTGTCAAGTCCACCCTTGGATTGAATAATTCTTTTCCAAGACAAAGGTAAAGTATGCCCAACTCAAAGCATACATGGAAAAGACAACATAAAGTCGGCCCAGCTCAAAGCATACATGGAAAATACAACTTAAAGTACACCCCAAGTTGAAAAAAGGAGATGGAAAACATATCTTGAAGTCCACCTTAGGCCAAGATCAAAGGGAACATTCAACACACTGAGATGGTGCCTCACCATCTTCCAACCAATCAAATTGTTCCAAGCTAGCATGTCTAGGTTCAATGAACCTGGCACTTCATAATTCAACAAATTTTTATTGTTGGTTTATATTTAGCAGAAGGAAAAGTGTCCCCAAATGTAATTTTCTCATTGGTCGAGAGGTAGTTAGTTGTGAAAAACCCTAATTAGGGTTTTATTTGTAATCTCGGTCATTGATTTGAAATCAATCTTGGCCATTCAATTGTATTCGATGAGCCTATAAATTGAGCTCACCCCTCATTTGTAAAACATGGGAGCATCCATCGCATACTACCAATTCACTACCTTGTCCATGCTTTCACTTACTATTATGCTTTGATAGATTTTTTTCCAAGCATCCATTGCTTGTCCAAAAGCACTTGTTCTAGGCTCTTAACCATAGTAGCAAGATAGTGAACTGTTTGATAAAATGGTTTGGTAGACATGTATGAAAAATGTGGTATCATAGACAAGGTAGTAAACTATTTGAAAAAATGCCTCAAAGAAATGTGGTCTCATGATGATGGAATGCCATGACAATCCAGGGAATTTTCTTATCATGGCATTCCATCACCATGAGACCCCATTTCTTTGAGGCATTTTTTCAAATTGTTTGCTACCTTGTCTATGCTATTGCTTACTATTACGCTTTGATGGATTTTTTCCAAGCATCCATATAGCTTGTTTGAAAGCACCTATTTTAGACTTTTAGCCATAGCAACAAGGCAGTGAATTGATTGATAAAATTCTTTGGTAGACATGTATGAAAAATGTGGTAGCATAGACAAGGCAATGAATTGTTTGAAAAAAAATCCTCAATGAAATGTGTTCTCTTGGTGATGGAATGCCATGACATGCACATTGAGACCACATTTCTTTGAGGAATTTTTTTGAATAGTTCACTATCTTGTTGGTGCAGGAGCACCAAGCCTCCTGATATGGTACTGAATGGTCATATATGGAATTGTGGTTAAGATAGGAGAGTTTGAGTTTTTTTTGTTTCAATAAGGTCTACTTAGACCATTCTCATGTTTCCAAAATGATTTGGGAGTTTTCATTTGATAATTTGGCCATAGCTTATAATCATGTTAAAAGTTGTCAAGATGGTCAAATTTTGTCAAGGTAAGTAGAATAGGAAGTCATTTAAGAGGATCTAGTGGATTAGGAAATAATAAAGATTCAGAAGGAGGAAAATGTCAAATTTGTAAGTTGCATAAATGCAACAAATTTGAAAACCAATGACTACCTCCTTTGAAAAGTTCTTACTTGGTAGTTATAGATGTTGGGAGAAGTTGGATTTGAATGTAATAATTATAAAATCCTCAAAAATGGCTTGTGCAAGGTTGTTGAAGGCAGTTTGAAGATTGTACACATTTTGTTTTCATGAAATACAATGTTCTCAACAACTTTTTTCCTATTTTTCTAAACTTTGAAGGCTTGGGACGGACCCATACAGCCTACCTGTGCTCTAAAACTTCTTATATGTTTTAGGTACATGTGTTGGCTCTCTAATGCTTCAAATTTGAGGTCTTAATCGTGCAAATTGAGGGAGAAATCTTTATTTTTTTGGAACTGTTGATTTACCCTGTTTTGGGGGTTTTGAAAGGGAACAAAATGGGTTTCTAAGCCTTCCACCCATTGTATAGTCTTGTAACTTAGTGGATAGGCTTAGATAGGTGAAATAAACATGTATGCATCTTTTTTTGTGCAAGGAAGGCATATTTCTTGATTTCAGTGAGTCCCTAGGGTTGTTTCCATTGGAAAATGCATGAATTTAATGGGTATAGACCTGAACCTGATGATGGGGTGTTAAGAAAAGTTACCTTATGAAATTTTAAGCTTGTGGGGGTGAATTCAAGGGTGTTTTACTAGGTGGAAAGTTTGGGAAGGGCCTAGAAGTGTCTTTTTCAATAAACCCTCATCAAAAGTGCACAAAACAAGGGTTTTTGGGTTTGGTGTGGAGGTGGTCGTACAAATGAAATATAATGGAGGATTTTGGGGTTTGATAACCTTCTAATTTCTTCCCTAAAGTATTGTATTTTTTTCACAAGTTTAAGAGGGGGGTCCTTTGTAAAATTGACCTATTTGGAGGCCTAAAATGGTGAGAAAGTCAGTTTTCTCAAATTTGTTCCAAAGGAGTCATATGGGGGGCTAAGATATGTTTTGTAACTTTGTAATGGGTTTTTGAATAATCCTTTTTTTTGTCAATTTTTTTGGGAAGTTGTGGAGTTAAGTGCCTAAAAACAGGTTTGCACTACTACTAGGTTTGCAAGGGTGAAAGTGGGAAATCCTACCTCTGATTGATTTCAAAATTTGGGAGTTGTTTGGATTGTTCCACTAGATCCTTTTAATCTTGTTAGATGCCTCTTGAAGGAAAGTTGACACTTTGAGTGGGTTTGGGTCTCCTATCTCTGCATCACTTGTCTATGTTATTGCTTCTTATTATGCTTTGATAGATTTTTTCCAAGCATCCATAGCTTGTTTGCAAACACCTATTTTAGGATTTTAGCCATATCAGCAAGGCAATGAATTGTTTGATAAATTTATTTGGTAAACATGTACGAAAAATGTGGTAGCATAGACAAGGAAATGAATTGTTTGAAACAATGTCTCAAAGAAACGTGGTCTCATGGTGATGGAATGGTATGAAAATCTATAGCAATTTGCATGTCATGGCATTCCATCACCATGAGACCACATGTCTTTTAGGAATTTTTTTCAAGTAGTTCATTTCCTTTTCTATAGTATTGCTTGCTATAATGCTTTTGATAGATTTTTTCCAAGCATCCATAGCTTGTTCAAAAGCACTTGTTTTATGCTTTTAGCCATAACAACAAGGCAATGAACTGTTTGACAAAATATTTTGGTAGACATGTATGAAATTTGTGGTAACATAGACAAGGCAATGAATTTTTTGATAAAATACATCAAAGAAACTTGGCTTCATAGAGTGCCATGATAACAAAATGCAATTGGCAGTTGCTCCTACTTATTAGTTATGCAATGTGAAGTAATTGCATAACTGCTTAGGTTGACTTTGTAAAAACTATATTGTAATTGAAATTTTGTCATCTATCAGCATCTAGTTATTAGTTATGCAATGTGAAGTAATGCTTTGAATTTGAAAGATGTGCAATAAAATGTAATCAACGATATGAATATAAACTACAAAAAATATTTTTACAATTCATTAGTTAAAATATTTATTTTATTTGTTCTTTATATCTCTATATGCTATGGAAATACCTTTCAATTTGAAAATAAATAGATTTTATCTCTTGTTCTACATTTTTTTACTTTTTTTAAATATGATCTTTTCTTGACTTTTTAAAAAAACTCATACTTTTGGTTTGTCAAAATTTTTCCCAAAAGATTTTTGCTGCTATGCGTTGGAAGCATGAATCATACAAGTGAATACACACACTATACATGAAGTATACATGTGAATAAGTGAAGCATACATGCAAATAAGTGAGGCACAAGTAATTGAAGCATTCCAAAGGATACAAACCACCAGGAATGGAGGTTATTTACACAATACAGTAATTAATTAAGCATTAGATGTAAAAAAAATCCATGCCTACAACATTCAAGCATACTGTATGAACCAAGATCCTAGTACCTACAAGAGACAACAAATAAACACATAATTAGATTCAAATGCAAGTTAAGACCAAGATTCCCCATAAAATCCATTTAAGTATGCTCAAAATAGGAATAAAACAAGAACACAATGAAAGAAGATGAAAATAAGCTAAATCCTATTAAGAACATGCAAACTCTTGATCTTATGGGGGAGTTGGTGCCAATTTGATATGGAAATTGGCCCTTTCCCAACTCTTATGCAAGCTTTGATGAAGATGCAATCCACTTTGTTGAAGATTGAAGTGTGTTCCAAGATGAAAATTTGCATAATCTAGCTAAGACTTTGATGAAATGGATTTGAATTGTAATGCTTGAGTATGGATTTGAGTATAGTAAGTTTACTCAAATTGTGGGTGATGAAATGAGGAAAGAAGCCTCTTATTTATAGAATTAAAAGTTGGAGAAATTCCCAAAATGAAGCAATTTGGGACTAATTTTCAACCAATGTCAAGGTGTCACTTGTCAAGAGATGGATGGATAAAGGATGTGCACATTTTGATGAATGTGCCCATAAATGCAATTAGGTGATATTTGAAATTAGTGAAATGACATGTAAGAGGGAAAAGGAATGTCTTAAATGCCACTTGGCTCAAGGAAAAAGGACTTATTAGGTGAAGTAAATGTCTTGTTGGAAGGACAAAGTCCACTTGGATTTGAATTCAAATTTGAGAGAATATTCCTCCATTATGCCATGTTGAGAGAAAATAGAGATTTAATAAATGAATTAAATCTATTTTCATGTGCAAGTGGAAAAAACTAGAGGATGGAAAATGAATTAGGATTAAATTAATCAAAGGTTAATTAATTTAATGAGAGATTAGATGATGTGACAAATTTGACTTAGATTTATGGGTTTATTTAAATCAAAGATGAGAAGAATGTGATTTTAGAGATAGTTAAATAAATATTTGTTTTATTTAACTAAAAGGGATGGTCAGTTAGATTAAATTAAACGAGGTTTAATTTAATTTAATAGATAGACTTTAGAGATTAATTAAATAAAATTTATTTATTTAATTAAATGGAGATATAGGGTTAATTAGATAAGGTTGATAGATTTAATTAACAAGAGAGACTGACTTAATTAGATAAAATGATTTATTTAATTAAAAGAGGAAAATTGATGAATTTAATAAAATAAGGGTATTCGATTAAATGGTTAGATTGAGGGATGATTTAGGATGAAATGGTGTTAATAATCGGGATCAAATATGTCAGTATATTTTCCATGTCTACACATATGATTTACACAATATGCATGATAACATCATTCATGAATGGTAGTAGCAAAATAAGATGTTTTTAATCAAAAATCCATAAGGTATACAATGATATATATTGATAAAAGTATATAGAATATATCCAAAAAATCCATACAGGATTAGTACAAAGGAGCCATATTATGGACATAAAATTTCATGTATATATCAATTGTACAAAACATATGTTCCAAAATGCCACATAGGCATACAACAAATGACCCTAATATAGTCATTTCCCTCTAGGGGAAGGAAATAAATCCTGTGCTGCCTTCGAAATTTGGCTGGATGGAGTGACTATCGGTTCTCTGGTCTTTTAAACATGCTCACTAGTCCTCTCTTCACTCTGGACCTTCAACTGATACAATAAAATGTAAAGATGTTAATACACAAAAATTGAATTATGGAATGACATAACAAAATATAATCACTTACCACATATAGATAGTCATCATTCGCATTTACATCATTACCACATCCACGATTTGGAGTGACAACCACCTGTAGCAACCATCAAGATAGAAATTAAGCTACACAAAAGTATCATCAAAATTTTCTATAAGAAACCATAAAAGAGCAAATATAATGTTAAATCAACTAATCTATTTCATACCTCTCTCAACGGATCATAATTGGCTATTGTTGCAGCAACTCTATGGTCCATCGTGCCACCAACATCACCAGGGCTATGGGATGCCAAGATCTGTAAATGGTAAATGAAAGAGTAAATGGTCAAGTGAACTATTAAATGCTAATGGGATGGGATTAGGAAGGAATAAAGGAACAAAAAGTGAATTAGGAGAAGATAATGTGACATGATCAAGGAATACAAATGCAATGTTTGTGTTTCTCATCAATTTTTTAGATTTGTATATGCAAAATTATGAAAACTAGCTAACATTGTTTTACAACACCATTATTGAATAAAGGCTACCTGAGTGTAAGGTCCTTGAGGAAATGATTTGCGAGGTGTGGAGGTCGAAGGTCCACCAGGAAACTGTTTGACATCCAAAGCATGTTATGAGACAAACATTCAAATATAAAATTCAACTGTTCAAATGCAATAATAATATCTTTAATACTAGTTTCATACCTATGGACTCAATGTTGAGAACAAACAAGGGTCTATAGGAATAGGGCATCTCTCATGGACACTCCAACCTTGAAATTTCATCAAATCAAAATTCTACTAATTTACTTGTTCTTAAATTTCAAAATATAATTTTATACAACATTAAATGAACTTGTTGAATTTTACCTAATTGTCAATGTTGTATGTATCATTCAACAAATCATATGTGAAAGCCATCACCTCTACAACTGATGTAGGTTGTGTAGCTACATCCCAAGCACTCTGATAATTATACATGCAAACTGCACCACAAGCGCCACAATGGTGGGGTGGAGCTTGGATCCTACACATCTCCTCCACACTAGGCTCTAATAGAGGCTTCACACACTGTAAAATAGTTTGGGTGAGTGAGCCAATCAACTCGAGCGCATCCACCTCTACACTATCCTTAACAATGGAAGGAACGACAACATGCTCCACCATGGGTCTGGCCAAGGGTCTTGGTGCCAACTATGGATTACGTCATGCAATAGGTCTATTATGTGTGGAGCCCCCACCTCTACCCTGAAAGTCTAAGATGTCAAAATAATTTGGTATCTTATTGAGGATAAACTCACAATAGAGTTTCCTCAAAAATTATTGTGGTACCTCATGGTTATTGCATGGAGGTTGGTCAAATACCATCCACCACCACTCCCAAAATTTATTTTTAATTAACTCATGGTGGCACTAATGGATGGGGAACCTCCTGAATGTATGAGACAAAGGTGTGTTGGTTTTCAGGTCTGTAAATAGGGCACACAAGTCGGATTTGCTAATTTTTTATTTTTTAACATTTGCATATGACAAACCTCTAGTATAATATTGTCTCATCTCATGCCTCTTATTTGACCAAAAATTTATTTTCTCGCTCATTTCTCCTTCATTAGATACATTTGACTTCAATGATTCAGCAATCCCTCTCCTATAAGGGTGGGTTTTGGTATGCTTGGTTAATCTTCCACTTAAATGTTTAATGTCTCTCTTATTGTTTTCAATTTTATTTAGAATATTTTCTTGTGTTCCTTGAGGATGCCTATGAATTGATGGAGGGGTTTCTGGTTGTTATTGAATAGGAGGCTCTTCTTGAGGGGGTGATTGTGAATTCCCAAAGTTTTGAAGTGGAGATTCATTCCCTGATAATTAGAACAAAATTTTATTATAAAAACTTATTTCAATCTGCATTCTAAATCAAATTCGAAATAAATTGAATAAAAATACATACCTCTTCACAATCTTCGATGTCTCTAGCATGTTGGTAGCATCCTCGTGAAAGATAGCAAGCTAACGATGCAAATAATGGATGATATTTGGCGAGCACGAGCTACATACCTCCAACCTCCAAGCCAATCCATGGGTTAAATACAAATGAGGGTTTGAAATTAGTTTTGTGCTTTTATTTTTTCTTTTTCATTTGGTGCACACCAAATGGCCAATTTCGGCCTTTTTTTGCGAATTTTTACAATTTGACACCTAAATTGTGTCACAGATTGGTGCACTTACCCATCTACTTTATTGAGATCATCAATCATATCAAACCAATGGCTAACATGATTGAAATTGACAAAAACAAGGACAAATTTGAAAAACTACATCATTCTGACTTGAATGCACTAAAACAGTGTTTATTTGCGCCACAATATCATAAGTGCCATTAAAACACTTAAAAGTGCTAAAACAGGTGCTCAAAGCGCTAAATCATCAAAAGCGCTATTTCAAGAGGCAAATGCGCTAAATCAAGCAGACAAAGCGTCACTTCAATAAATGTGCTATTTCAAGAGGTGAAAGCGCTAATCTACAGGGAAAACACACTAAAATAGTGAAAGTGCTAAAATAGAGAGTGAAAGCACTAAAATTCCTATCCTAAGCGCTAAAACAGAGCTTATAAGCACTACATCAGGCCTTAAAAGTGCTAAAAGAAATGCAAAATTTAAAAACTGAAAAAATGATGCAAAAAATGAGAAAGCACAGATAATAAGGAGGTTCATGGGTATGTACCGGAGGTCTGTAAGCAGCTGAGTGGTTGTGTTTTCGCACGCGCTCAAACCAATGAGTGTGGTAGGGGATTGACATCTTGCTTCAAATTGCTCAAATTGCTCTCACAATTTTTTCAAACTCAAATGCACAAATGAGTTTGAAAATGACTTTTTTGACCTTTTATAGGTTATTTAAGGTGGATTTTTGTGGGATTAATTAATTTTTTTCAAGGGAGATTAATTCAAATTCATTACATGGGTAATTTCTACATTCTTTATCGGGAGATAAATTATTTCAACGTCGAATCTTCATCGAATCGCCAAAAAATCATCAAAAAATCATAAAAATTTGAAAAAATTCCAAAGAAACCAAAAAGTCATAAAATTCTTTAATTTATCTCTTGAGGGGGCATATATCCATCATCAACTAAAATCAATGTCTGAGGCAAGTCTAGGGCATGTTGAAAAAAATTTTGTTGATACTACCAACAACGGCAAAATTTTCTTTAAAGCAATGTGTAAACACATCACTT
Organism: Sequoia sempervirens; assembly: GCA_007258455.2. Classification (NCBI taxonomy): domain Eukaryota; kingdom Viridiplantae; phylum Streptophyta; class Pinopsida; order Cupressales; family Cupressaceae; genus Sequoia; species Sequoia sempervirens. The sequence goes on from VDFB02373365.1 coordinate 72,421,745, forward strand.
CAAAGAGGGGCAAAATGTATACACCTGTAGACACGTAAAATATACTAATTGACATCGTGCATTTGATCCTTACTCACTAACATCGTTTCTTCCTGAATCATCCCTCGGTCTAACCATTTAATCAAATTCCCCTATTTGATTAAATTCATCAATATTCGTCTCTTAATTAAATAAATCATTTTATCTAATTAAGTCAATCTCTTTTGTTAATTGAATCAATCCATCTAATCTAATTATCCCTATTTAATTAAATAATCAATTTATTTGATTAAATCTCTAAAATTTGTTCATTAAATTAAATAAATTAAAACATTATTTGATTTAATCTAACACCATATCTTTTAATTAAATAAATCAAAGTCCTTATTTAATTAAATCTCTTGTCATATTCCTCTCTTATTTGATTTAAAATAAATCCATAAATTTGAGTCAAATAGGTCACATCATCTAACCTCTCTCATTAAATTAATTAACCCTTGATTAATTTAATCTCATCTCATGTCACATCCTCTAGATAATGCAAGTTGCACATGAAAATAGATTTAATTCATTTATTAAATCTCTATTTTCCTCACAAGGCATCTTTTGGAATATTCTCTCAATTTGAATTCAAAAATTCCAAGTCAACATGTACATCCAACAAGGCAATAAATTCATCTTACATGTCCTTTGTCTTGAGCAAAGTGGCATTTATTGCATTTTCCCTTCCCTCTTGCATGTCATTTCAATAAATTTGAATTTCAAAATATTGGCATTTATTGGCACAAACCCCAAATCTTGCACATCCATCATCCATTCATAGCTTGACAAGTGGCATCATATCATTGGATGAATATTAGTCCCACATTGTTCAAATTTGGACATTCATCCATCTTGAAGTTCTATAAATAAAGAGCTCATATCCTCATTTGAGCATCCACAATTTGAGCAAAGTTACCATGCCCAAATATCCATCAAATTTCATCAATCATTCTTGAATGCATAGTTGAGTTTTGTAGATTTTTAGCTTAGTACTCTTCAACATCAAGACTCAAGTAGGTACTAGGAAAAGGGTTCACACTTGGTGCCAATTTGGTGTAAAAATTGGCCCTTTCCCAATTCCATCATCATGAGTTTGCATATTTAAATTAGGATTCAAGCTATTTCATTTTTTTTATTTGGTTCTTTATTGCTTTCTTTCCTATTTTGAGTTTGTGAATGGATTTCATGGGGAATCCATGTTTTAGCTTGCAATTCCTTGTTTAACTTGTTTACTCATGTTATTTTGTAGGTACTAGGAAAAGGGTTCACACTTGGTGCCAATTTGGTGTAAAAATTGGCCCTTTCCCAATTCCTATGATGCAAAATGGGATCATGAGTTTGCATATTTAAATTAGGATTCAAGCTATTTCATTTTTTTTATTTGGTTCTTTATTGCTTTCTTTCCTATTTTGAGTTTGTGAATGGATTTCATGGGGAATCCATGTTTTAGCTTGCAATTCCTTGTTTAACTTGTTTACTCATGTTATTTTGTAGGTACTAGGAAAAGGGTTCACACTTGGTGCCAATTTGGTGTAAAAATTGGCCCTTTCCCAATTCCTATGATGCAAAATGGGATCATGAGTTTGCATATTTAAATTAGGATTCAAGCTATTTCATTGTTTTTATTTGGTTCTTTATTGCTTTCTTTCCTATTTTGAGTTTGTAAATGGATTTCAAGGGGAATCCTTGTTTTAGCTTGCAATTCCTTTGCAATTCCTTGTTTAACTTGTTTACTTATGTTGTTTTGCAGGTACTAGGAAAAGGGTTCACACTTGGTGCCAATTTGATGTGAAAATTGGCCTTTTCCTAATTCCTATGATGCAAAATGGGATCATGAGTTTGCATATTTAAATTAGGATTCAAGCTATTTCATTGTTTTTATTTGGTTCTTTATTGCTTTCTTTCCTATTTTAAGTTTGTAAATGGATTTCATGGGGAATCCTTGTTTTAGCTTGCAATTCCTTGTTTAACTTGTTTACTCATGTTGTTTTGCAAGTACTAGGAAAAGGGTTCACACAACACCTAAAAATGGTCTGGATAATCTAATTAATTAAATACGATTTATTTGATTAATTAACCTTTAATTCTTCTACTATTAAATAAATAGAAATATTTATTTATATAGTTCATCTTCTAAATTCTTCAATCTTTATTCTTTTATTTCGTCTTAATTAAATAAATGAATTTCACTTTATTTAATTTAATTATTATTATCAAATTCATCTACTTAATAAATAAATAGAAATATTTATTTATATAGTTCACATTTTATTCTTCTATTTTATCATATTATTTCCTCTTAATTAAATAAACAAATTTAAATAATTTTTTTAATTTAATTATTATCATTATCATTTTCTTCTAATTTTATTCATTTATTATATCTTAATTAAATAAGCAATTTCAATATTTTTATTATTTAATTATCGAATCATGTTTTTCATCTTAATTAAATAAAGATATCCTAAAGTTTTATTTAATTATCATATCCCTTTTTATTAAATAAGCAAATGTCAAATATTTGTTTCATTTAATTAAATATCTTCTTTTTGCTAAATTTGAATAAATCAAAATATTCAAATAAAGGTAATTTCCTCTATTCACTCACCAATAAAATTAGATATTTCATATCTAATTAATTCAACTGGTATTCACGGACAAATTTGGGGACAAACTTGCAGGCAATCCTTTTCAATCTCTTTCCTTTGATTCTTCCTATCATCTGGCCAAATGTTTTCATGGGGAGGAACAATCCCCATGATCAACTCAAGCTTCTTCATCCCTCACCATTCAATCCTCCCGATCAAATCCAAGCCTTTGTTGTGCTGCCCCTTTGCAAATGTGATGCCATAAATCTATAAATACAACCTTCAATCACAGGAAATGGATCCCAACTTTGTGCAAAATTACTCTATAGGAATAGCAATCAAGCAATCAAACAATCATAGCAATAGCAATAAGCATCTTGGCAATAGAAAATCATAGCATCAGTAGAATCAATATCATGGCTGCATCGTAGATTACTGTAGCTTCATTTTATCATATTCATGTCAGCATAAATTACAGTAGCTTCAACATCATATCATCTAGAAATCACCATATAGGATTAGATTATTGTATTTAGCAGCATCTCATTCTCAAGATTGGCATTTTAACAATCACAATGCTTACCAAATCTGAGAGCCCCGTGACTGAATAAATCTTTAAAGATAAGGAACAGTATGATGCTTTCAGTAGATTTGTGCTTTTAAATTAGTTAATTGCTTTTAGATCTTTGATATAATGTTTTATTAAGAAGTGTTTTCAGTTATTTATTATTACTTATTCCACACTTACAAATACTTTTTTGTTTTTATTATATATAGATATAATACATAATTTGTAATTATAATATATCAATATAAATATAATATTATTTATAAATATAATGTATAAATATAAATATAATATTTTTATTTACTTTTTATTGATAAGGAGGGATTATTTAGACTAGCCTAAAACTAGTGGAGGTCATAAGGGGGACCTCCTCCTCATCAACATGTTCCACTTAGAACCACTAATTTAACTTTATTCAACTAATAAGTCACAATGGAAGTCCAAGAGCCACCACTTAGAATTTCAACTTAAGATGTCACTTTGAGGATTTGAACATGGATCTCCATCTTGAGAAACCTATGGCCTTGCAATTTAAATACAACCACATTGAATATACATATAATATTATATAAATATAATACAATATAAATATATAATATAGATATAAATATGATATAATATACAACATACAATATTCAAAGTTCTCAGAGTTGGTTGACTCTTATGCTAGAATTAATTTATCATTGATGGGTACAACATCCAAAATAATGCTTAGGTTTCTTTCAAAGTTTTTAAAAATTTGTTGAGGAAATAGAGAAATGTGCTTGCAAATTTTACCCTACCAACTAGATCAAATTTCAATTCACTTAATATCCCACAAGGTTAGTTCACTTAACATTTCCTGCAAGGTTAGTTTAGCTAAAAAATGTTGCATCATTCAAATTGCTATGAAAACTTGACTTCATTCAAACTTCACCAAGTGAAAGAAAAAGTCTAATTCACTTGACTTTTTTCATGTGTAACCTAATTTGTAAGCCAAAATTGAAATTTGTGGAGGTTCAAAGTTGATTTGAAATTGATTTCCAAATTATTGTGCATTGTGGAAGTTAATTTGTAAATCTTTGTATTTTATATAATTATTACATCATGATGACATTGTCTTCCATGTGAGAAGATTTGTTAGCCAATTAAATAGGAACTTTAGAAGCCTTAAACATGACTAGTTTAGTTGGAATTTTCTACCATTTTTGCAATTAGACCATCAACATAATGTCATATTGACATGGTGATTTTTTCATTATGTACATGCAACACATTTTTGCAGATTCAAAGCTTTGCCAGTTTGATATATTCTCTACATACAAAGTTTAATATTGGATTTCTTATAGCTAACAAAAAGCTTGTTTAGAGCACTTCATAGTAGATCAGGTTTGGAGATATTTTTATGTGATTTGTTCACTTTTATTTCTATTTGATTTATTTATTGGTGCTTTTGACTGTGATACTTTATGAGTTATGAAAAATCAAACATGAGATGATTTGGTGTTTGAGTCATTGGAAAATTAGATGTATATATCTGATTATCCTTATTTGAGATGGTTATCATTATATTGTTGAATTTGTATGTTACATTGTGAGATCTACAAGTTGTGTAGTGTTGTAGGTTTTTATACTTATAAGTTACATTTAGGACTTGGATGCGGGTTGCTTACACCCATAGATGTTTTAGTGTGGATGCAGATTCTAATTTGTGGCTTGGTTTGGTCACATGTTTCATTGGTTTGGTTATCATTATGAGGTAGAGAGATGATGTTACTTGATACAATTTTTTTGTGGGACCTATACTTGTTGACTATATGGTGGAGTCATGTGTAAGTCAATGGGATTTTGATTGTTAGGTTTAGGTGTCATCCACCTTGTAAATCCTATGTCATATGTCATGTTCCAACATCCTTGGAAAGTGTCTCTAGGCACTTAGGGTGTATTGGAAAAATATTTTTTAATATTAATTATCACCATTTTTTGTAATATACTCATAAGGGGTGATGGTCCACTAGCAATGATAAATGTGGGTTGTGGACATGAATACATAATTTTTTCTCCACATTTGGATGCCTAGAATGAGATAATAAGAGATAAAGGAAATGATAAATAAGTGACTATTGGGATTCTCCAAGTGGGTTCTTGGATAGAGGCAACATGTGTCACTTAGTTTTCCATCATTTATTACATTTAATGTAATGTTTATCTTCTCAAGTTTGGGTGCCCAAGTTGGAGAGAAAGTATTGGAGCCAAAATTGTGGTCCTTTTGTATTTTGAGGAGGTAATCCAAAGGTTGGGGACATTTGGAATGAAGGGTCATCTTTGGGCACCATCTTTGGTGCATTAGATTCCTTCACGAGTGTATAAAATTGGCCTCTTGGATGTAGAATTAAAAATGAATAACTGAATGTAGTGTTACTTTGTAGAAACAAGGATAGGTGAAGTCATAATGAGGTTGTTCACAGGTACACAGGTGCTGCCATGTTGGAGGCAAAGAGGAGAATGGAAGTGGTTGTATTTTAATCTCATTTATTTGATGATAATGCATACTTGGCCGCTCTTCTTGGTGGAGTTTTTTTCCACAAGGGTTTCTCCATGTAAATCATTTGTTATGTGATGCTCTTATGTTGTTGATTTGTGCATCTTTGCTGCTATCTTATGCTAATGATATTTTTTATTTATTGTTGTTATAAGTTTACATAAGGTAGTGTTTATAAGCAGGATATGTTGCTTGTTTTTTAGCATCATAAATAAGATGAATCTAATCATGGTATTTCCATATTAAGGCAACTTAATCTTCAAGTTTTTTTGCATATAAGTTTCATATTTTCATTTTGTTGTAGTCCAAGCCTTGTATCTCATCCATTGAAGCCATTTTTGGATAGAGATTGAATTTCCCAACAATTGGTATTGAACCTGTTTATTTCTCATCATTTGGTATTAGTGCTTAAGGTTAACTAGGTTCTAGGTATTCCTTCTTTTTTATTTTTTATCTTGGAAAGCTTATGGGAGTTTGTTAGAATTAATTGAAGGTTGTTTGAAGGATTTTTGGGCAGCAATGAATGTTCTTCAGTTAACTTTGTTTTGCAGATTTGTGAGATTGGAAACCATGGATATTGTCAATGTGATCTATATTGGGCATTGGAAGCTCATGTTTGTGGATCTTTATGGAGTTGGTCATGTTTTGGTAACTTGGAGCTCTTGTTTGACAATATGGTTGTATCCTCTTGTTTGGTGGTTTTGTTCCTTTACCTTGTGGTCATGTGTAGTGAGAAGGTGTTCATTAAGTAGAGACATCCTAGTATGAAGAAAAACTCTCAATTTGGAATTGTAGTATAGAAAAATGTACTCCCTTACATTTTCACACTATGTTTGCATCCCATTAATTAATTAGACTTAATTAAGCCTTTAATTGGACCAATTATTCATTCACAAGCCTAATTAATTTCATTTTCTGAAAGGGGAACCCACATTTAATCAATGCCTACACTTAATTACACATCTTGGAAAATGTGTGTCCTAGGTTTAGGGCCTAGGACCCATTTGTACAAGGGAAAATGGGTCCTCCTTAAGTCTTGGGATCCATTTTTTAATATATTTTAGTGACATTTTAATGATTTTCTAAATTCAAATTGGAAAGGTTGGCTTATGATGTTTAATTGTCGGGTAATCAAGGAAATTCCTACAAATACAAGGTCTTTTATCAATTCAAAACATCTAACATTGAAGCAGCTTTCACAAAAGCAAGTATTATTGTCAAGAGCATTGGAGAGAAGATTTATCAGTCATCTACAACAACAATCAAGATCAATATCATCATGTCAAAGTTATTTGTATTTATGCATGTTTTTGGAGCTAACATTGTGATGTAGATTTCAAGTTTCAAGCAAGTATTCAAGCATCAATATCTATCATCAATCAAGCCATTTCATGCAAGGTCTAATCCTTAAAGATATGTGTTAGACTTTAGTCCTCTAAGGGCAACCATTAAAAGGTTTGGTGAGGTGTAACAAGTTTTGTTCATTCATCATTTCCTTCATTTTGTTATTATTCATTATCAAGGTTTAATTACCAAACTAGGCTCTAGCCAAGGAAAACCCTTATACGCCAAAAAAAAACATTTTTCTCCTCTTTGTGTGTTTGCAGATTTGCAAGTGAAGAAAGATTGAAATTGGATCAAAAGTGCAATTTTACAAAGTTGTCAACATTGTCGTCAAGACACAAAAACTTGGATCTTGAATTTATTTTTTGACTTTTTGGCAGTGAAACTTGGGGAAAATGGAAGCTTGAATCCATTTCTAGAGCACCCCTAAAGGTTATAAAAAACCTTGTACAAAGAACCATTCTCCCTTGGGTGAATGAGTCCTAGTGGGACACTTTGCAACATTTTTTATGACAGATGCACAATATATTAACCTTCCCAGATCTACCAGAAGATTGTTGTTTATGTTAGTATGCTTTTAATATGCATTTCAAGTTTCACTTCACATAATTGAGTTCATTTGGCATTTTATTTTCATCTCCCAAAAGTGCATTTCAGGCATATTTTTCCATTTTTTTCATAAGGTAAAACATCAAGATCTCCAATAGGGTTGACTCACTTAAGGGTTGAAATTCAATCCTTCCTTTGGGGATCTCATTTCCTAATGAAAATAGAGAAAGTGCAAGTGCATCATACATCCATTTAATCATTCCATTTTGGATCACCCACTTACCACCTTTTTCTATTTTTTATTTTGGTGAACCCAACATTGTACATCTAAAATTTTGAAATTGGAGTTCATTCAAACCTTGGTTTGCATTGCATTGCATTAGTTTGCATTTCATCTAGGGTTTTAAATTTGCATTTTACATTGTTAAAAATCTGAAAAATACCTTACCACCTTTTTCTATGTTTTACTTCAAGGGGGAAACCTTTGAATAGAGAATACACTCAAATTAAAAAGATACAATATACCTTCCATTTGGTAATTCATTAAAATATATAAAAAAATTCTAAAGGCAACTACTACCATCACTTGGGACCACAACTTTTTGTAAATCATTTTGAAGCATGTTATGATAATTAGGTGAAGCTTGAATAAGATCCCTTAAAGAAATATTAGCAGGAGTGTTTCTAAGTTTTTCCACAAGTTCATACTCCTTTCCACTATGTGAAGGAAAACGAGGTGCACTAGGAAAAATAGGTATGTTAATGAAGTAGGTATGGTTTGTGGTTTCCCATTGTTCCTTGTATTATTTGTGTGAGCAATGGTATTAGAACAGTTGTTGTGAAACATTGTTACTAGTGAGTTTTCTTGTAAAATTTAAGATATGTCTAGGAGGTTTTGGTTGGTGTTGTGGTGGTCCTATGATAAGAAGTGGCTTAGGAGATGCCTTGGGAGGTCCAATAATTAGAGGACTCTTAGGAGGTCCAATAATTAGAGGAATATTAAGAGGTCTAAGAGGAGGTTTTAGAGGTCTTATAATCAAGGGAGATCTAATGGATTCTTGTTCATTCATAACCTAAGTGGATGTGACTTCTTTTTGATGGTTTTCTAACGAGGGGGGATCAAAGGTTGACTTAGCCTCTTCAACTATACCATATTTTGAAAGAAATGTATCTATGATATCATCTTCATTTGGAACATCTTTCGAAATGGGAGAAGATTTAGAATAGGGACAAATAAGATCTGGATGATTCTCAATGATTGTATCTCCTTTTATCAAAATACCTTCGTCACAAGTAAGAGAGGTATTGGGAGAAGAAAAATTATGGTTTTCATGATTATCCTTGATTGCACTCTCTTTCACTAAAGTATTCTCACAGGTGGGAGAGATGTTGGGAGATGAATTAAGACTAGGCAAGGTGATGTTAAGAAATATGCCAATGATCTCATCCTCTTGTGCCATAATGTCCTCCCAAGAGGGTGGGGTAGGGGAGAGGGACAAACAAGATTCTCATGACACTCAATGATTGTATCTCCTTTCATCAAGATATCTTCGTCACAAGTAGGAGAGGTATCAGGAGAAGAAAAACTATGATTGTCATGATCAAGTCTATGCTTGCATCCTCTTGTATTATTACATTCTCACAAATTTGATAGATATTAGGAGGGTAAATAACATCCTTGTCAAAGATTTTATTTTGTTTTCCTAGATTATGCCCATTAGTAGAGAAAATAAAATCATGCAAGCCATGCGATACTCTATGAACACCAAATGTTTGAAAAGGAAACATGCTTTTATTTATGCAAAAATGAGAAGTAATCTATCCAAAATATGTAATACTTTAGAAATGTAAAAAAAAATTCTTCATATCTGATGATTTTCAATACTGAAATACAATAATTTTTTACCCAAATTTGCAACAAATCAAGTAAAATGATACTTTTCTTATACATGCAATAACAATTTCTCAAAATTTCAAAGTACAGTTTGAACAGTAGAAACACAAAGTAAAAACAAAGATAATAATGTATGAGGTGAGCCAATCCAACCTTGGATATCAATTCCTTAGGATAGTAGGAAAGATTTGGGATAAATTTAGAATGATTTAAAATTCCTAAACTAAATGGATGATTAGACCTAATGCATAAAACATAAATTCCCAAAAATTGAAAAACTAAAACAGCAGTTTACTAGTGGATCTAGGAAGTGCAGAGGACTACAAAAATGCTCAAAAAAGTTGGTTTTGATGTGCCCTCAAGGAATCATTCACCCAAGGGCGAATGGGTCCTTGTACAAGGTTTTTAAAAATGAAAAATACAAATTCTGAGTTATTGTTTATGTCCTCTATTCTAGGTTGCAAACTATGAATTTTGTGACAAATTTTTCCGGTTTTAGGTGTCTTAATGCAAGTAAAATTAGTGAAAAATAGTGAACAAAGTGACAACTTTTTTAATGAAATTTTGACTAAATTTTCTGATGTAAATGACTGAAAGTACACTAATATGCAAGTACTATGCAAAATCAATGTAATATGTATGCAATTTCTTGAATTTTTCAGATTTTTAACAATGTAAAATGCAAATTTAAAACTCTAGATGAAATCCAAACTAATGCAATGCAATGCAAACTAAGGTTTGAATGAACTCCAATTTCAAAATTTTAGATGTACAATGTCGGGTTCACCAAAATAAAACATAGAAAAAGGTGGTAAGTGGGTGATCCAAAATGGAATGATTAAATGGATGTATGATGCACTTACATTTTCTCTATTTCCATTAGGAAATGAGATCCCCAAAGGTAGGATTTAATTTCAACCCTTAAGTGAGTCAACCCTATGGGAGATCTTGATGTTTTCCCTTATGAAAAAAAATGGTAAAATATGCCTGAAATGCACTTTTGGGAGATGAAAATAAAATACCAAATGAACTCAATTATGTGAAGTAAAAGTTGAAATGAAGATTCAAAGAATAATACTAACATAAACAACAATCTTCTGGTAGATCTAAGAAGGTTAAAATATTGTCCACCTGTCATCAAAAATGTTGCAAAGTTTCCCGCTAGGACTCATTCACCCAAGGGCGAATGGGTATTTGTACAAGGTTTTTTCTAAGCTTCAGGGGTCCTCTAGAAATGGATTTGAGCTTCCATTTTCCTCAAGTTTCACTACCAAAAAGTCAAAAATAAATTCAAGATCCAAGTTTCAGTGTCTTGATGACAATGTTGACAACTTTGTAAAATTGCACTTTTGATCCAATTTCAATCTTTCTTCACTTGCAAATCTACAAACACACAAAGAGGAGAAAAATGTTTTTTTTGGCGTATAAGGGTTTGCCTTGGCCAGACCCTAGTTTGGTAATTAAAGCTTGATAATTAATAATAACAAAATGAAGGAAATGATGAATGAACAAAGCTTGTTACACCTCACCAAACCTTTTAATGGTTTCCCTTAGAGGACTGAAGTCTAACAGATATCTCTAAGGATTATACCTTATATGAAATGGCTTAATTGATGATATATATTGATGCTTGAATACTTGCTTGAAACTTGAAACCTACATCACAATGTTAGCTCCAAAAACATGCATGAATACAAATAACTTTGACATGATGATATTTATCTTGATTGTTGTTGTAGATGATTGATAAATCTGCTCTCCAATACTCTTGACAATAATACTTTCTCTTGTGAAAGTTGCCTCAATGTTAGATGTTTTGAATTGATAAAAGACCTTGTATTTGTAGGCATTTCCTTAATTACCCGACAATTAAACATCACAATCCAACCTTTGCAATTTGAATTTAGATCATTAAAATGCCACTAAAATCATATTAAAAAATGGATCTTGAGACTTAAGGAGGACCCATTTTCCCTTGTGTGAATGGGTCCTAGGACCTTTTATAAATACTACTCATGCCAATAACATATGCAACCCATAAACTACAATCACAAGCTCCCTATATCAAACATGTCAATGAAGAACATACATATTCAAGAACTCCCACTGTAGAGGTAATGTCAAAGCATATCAAGTCTACCAATCAATGCTATACCAAGGTGTGATAAATAATGAACAATTAAGTATGAAGATCAATTACAATGATCCACACATACAACCCAAATAGCTACATAATCTCTTATAACATGTTACCACCATCCTCCCAAATCATATGAACATGAACTTCCAAGAAGGAACCATGAAGAGAAAAAGCCTATAAACCATAACATGTACTTCTACCAACACCTCAAAAGTGAAATGTTGTGTCAAGAATGATCTCCTAACAACCCCAAATGATAAGCCTTAACAAAACCCAAAAAAATGTTCAATTTCTTAGATCAAACAACATATGAATCATGTAACAATACCAACATGGATGTAAGCCTCTCTAACTAAGAAGATCAAACTCAAAGTAACCATTCTCAAATCTGAAAATCAGCCCATAAACCATCTCCTAAACTCCTCATCAATGAATGATAACATAAACTCAAATGCACAAGGAGATAACCATGTTAAACATCTCTCAAAATGAATCCTCTAGAACTAACTATCCATAGCTCAATATCCATATCGATGAAGGATAAAGTAATATAAACTCATACTAACCAATCCTCAAATGAGTATCCAAAATAAATCACCATGACTCTACTCAATCCCATGAGAAATCAATGCACGAAACATAACGCATCTAAAAGAAATAATGGGAAAATACCTCTCAAATGATAAACTATCGAGTAGACCAAGAGTGGGGAATGAGAATTATCCTATAGGATAACCAAGCCATCATGAATCACTCTAAGAACAATCTCCTCTATTAGTCCATCATGAACTCACATCCATACCCAAGTGAAAGCTCCTCAATTTGTCCTACTAAAACCTCCAAAGAGTAACTATCTCAAGTAAATGTCTCTAATCACAAGAGAACTCCAGCCTCACCTACATCTCCAAGTATCCATGAGAACCTGTAACCATTCGATACATGCCAAACTCTAAATGCAACATAACACCATCATGAAGCAATCAAGAAAATGATGAATGTACTCAATACAAAGAAAACCACCAAGATCAATGTCAAAGCTCCAACTGCATAATCAAGAACCTATAATGACAAGATGATCTAACCATCTCCTCCTAGGAGATCACATGCACCAATGCATACATCCTAGTCTCAAGAAAACCCATATCATGCCAAAACTCTAAGATAGCATCAAGAGTAAACCACGACATAATATCAAACATACTTTAAACAAAGAACTCACATCTCCAATCACATGAATATAACCATCACCAATGATGCACCCATGCCACTGACAACAACTCCCATTGAACCATGATACTGAGCTACACATGGAATCGTGGCAACCATCTCCTCCATGAAGATCATCTAGGTATACACACACAACTGAAATGTCAGTAACATACAAGTGAAACCAAGATCTCCAAGATAAGAAGATAGATGCAACCACCATCAAACCAGCACAAACCAATCCTACACTGCCAAGTCATCACCATCAAAAGCTCCCACTAAAAGTGTATACCTAATGAATGTACCAAGCTATCATGACATTGTGATCAAACCACATGCTACAAGTCCCATCACCCAAATAATCAAGTAGTCTAACCATCTATCCTCTCATCCCAAAGCAACATACCAATGCACAAATGACCATAGACAATGACAACTAACAAAACTTGTATCAACACTAAACCAATCTTGTGGATATAGACAGTCTACATCTGAGTCATCCCACTGTAAATGAATGAGTGTCCAACCCACACACCTACATAACTCATGATCAAAATAATGAATCATGCAAACTCATCATTACATTAGTAACTTAGAAACTAAGATATCAAAGAAGATAATCCTGTAGACATCAAAACTCAAACACCAAATCAACTACAGATTTGATTTGTGAAACATGTCCATAAATGAGTAACCATAGTCAAGGAGCCAAATAAGCATCAAGGAGATAAGAACAACCTCCTAACATCAAACCAAAACACCAACAAACAACCACATACATGATTATGTTGTGCCAATGCATCAAATGTACCTACATACCCATGACACCATAACCATAGCCATCATTGTACCTGCACTCAACTATCACCTGTACAAGACTCCAAGTTTCCACTCTTGTCAACCCATGTCCTCAAAACCAAAGACAACCTATGTACTTGTCACCATAAAAGTACAACTCTTAAAAATACCTATAAACCTATACTAGGAAGCACCAAATTGATAATCAATTGTACCATCATAAATATCATATAAAAACATGTACTGCCACAAGGTTTCACCTCTTGACTCATCTGGATGCATGCTCACACATTCACACCCTAAATCTCAAGAACCTACAAGTGATAAAAAGAAGTACCAAAATCATCCTACACCACAAAATGATAAACAATCTAATCCATTGTGTAGTACACTGGACATTCCCTCCAATGCCTATTCGAAATTGGAAATTTGATTTTGTATGAAAAATTTATGCTCAAAACTCTACAATCGAGAACATTTTACTTCCAGGCCCCCAAAACTAATCAAAATAGTAAAATCATGGAACCAAACCTATACCATTACATAGTGCTTGGAACCAGGTTTCCAACGAGTATCAGAAGTTGAAAATCTGACTCCCTGGGAAAAAGTTATGCTAGGTTGAAAAAAAGTCCAATATGGCTATATGAGCAACTATTTGGTGGACCCCACTCCAAAATCAAATTTGACTTAATTTGGAAAATATCAAAGTTTAGGATTTCTTAAAAATGGATTTTTAATATTTTAAAATTAAAATTTAATTAATGGTGAGTAGGGGGTGGGTGGTTTAAACATCTTATTTCATATACTAAAGTTTTGAAAATATAAAGGTTTTCACTTTATTTGACCACCATTTCAACTTTTATTTAATTCAAAGCCTAACTTCAAAAGAGCCGAGATTTTAATTTCTAACTTTTATATTTTGTGCGATTTTAGAAATTTAAAAGATTGAATTTATAAAAAAAAATTGTAAATTTATTAAGGCAGATTTTTTTTTTAATATTTTATTTTTCTACTAAAGGATTGTACAGCTGAATAGGTCTAATTTTATGTCATTTTTCATGTCTTTGGCCTCCTGGATCCAATGGTGAGGTTCATTTTGTCTCAAGAGGTCATCTATGAAATTTCCTCTACAAAACCCTCATATGAAAACTCAAACCAAAAAAACCCTTTTAACTCATATTTTGAAAACTTCTGATCTACAATAAACCCAACAAATCTTGACAACCCAAAAGCCCAAATTTGTAAAAAAACACCTGCAAGATGTGTTCCATATCTTGTAATGCCTCAAATATAACATGCATATCAATGGCTTAAACTTTGCAAAAAACTCTCAAACTAGGGTTGTAACCAAAAACCCATCAACCATGATCTTATACCACTTGTTAGGAAATATCACATTCAACCCGTAAGATTAATCCATTTCCTACATAACCCCATGAGAGATAAACATGCATGCAAGTAACCATAATTCATAGATCAAATATACAAGCCACAAGATATACCCTAGGAAAACCCTCAAGAGGGAAAAACCCAACCTCAAAAGCATCCATACTCCATCATATTATTCAACAATAAAGTAGTACAAGATTTTTAATAAATACCTCTGAACCATCAATCCTTTCAATTCATCCTCATGTGTCCAAGAATGAATCTACACATCCCATGCCATGCTTCACATATGCACTCCTTAGAAAGACTCAATAATGACAACCCACTCACCCAGCCAACCTTAACCACTAAACTGTGCTTGCTTATATAGAATCAATCTCACACAAATACAACCAAGTGGTAATATAAAACCATGTGCCACAAAACCATGTGAACACAAAACTGCTATTCCCTTATTTAATATTGGGTGCTAAGTTTTTGCTTTTTTAAAATATTTCCCCTATATTAAATTATTATCACATGTCTCCCACACATTAAATAATAATACAATATTACAATACAACATAAAGTGGTCCCCAAATAGTTACCTAGTGTGATTACCACACCACCTAGGTGCATCACAACTAAATAATTATTTAATTACAACACAATAATATATCAAATAATACAACGGTGTACAACACCATATCCCAACAATAAGTGAGTGTTTAGAAACAAATTGAATGAGAATGGAGAAGTGGTAAGGAACAAAGAAAGGATTGTTTGTAAGGGCTACTCACAAGTTATAGGAATAGATTTTGAGGAGACAACTTCTCTAGTGGTAAGAATGGAAGCTATCAGGATGTTTTTTTTATCTTTTTCCGTACACAAGGATTTCAAATTTTATCAAATGGATGTGAAGTATGCTTTCTTGAATAGAGAATTGGAAGAAGAAGTATGCATGGAACAACCGAAAAGATTTCAGTTATCAAATAAACCAAATATGGTTTGTAGATTAAAGAATTCATTATATGGATTGAAGCAAGATCCCAAAGATTGGTATGCAAGATTGGATAAGTATTTGATACAACAAGATTCAATAAATCTACCACAAATAGTAATCTTTACTTTAATGTTGAAAAAGATCAAATCTTGATTGCAGTTGTGTATGTTGATGACATTATTTTTGAAGGTAATGAAGCTATGTAAGTTTGTAGAAGAGATGAAAAAAAAGTTTGAGATGTCTATGTTTGGGGAGATGAATTTCTTTCTTGGTCTACAAATCAATCAAATAGATAAAGGTATATTCATTTCACAATCAAAGTTGTCAAAGAAATGTTGAAGAAGTTTGGAATGGAAGACTCCAAACCAGTATGTACTCCTAAGCAAGAATGATCAATCTCCTAAGGCTGATTAGAGCAAGTAAAAATAAATGATTAGTGGACTACTAGATCTAACTGCTACTAGACTAGATATCATGCATGCAATTTGTCTTGTGGCTAGATTTCAAGAAAATCCTAGAGAGTCACATGTTGCAGCAGTGAAGAGGATATTCAAATACTTAAAGAACACTCTGGATCATGGCTTGTGGTATCCAAAGGATACTAATTTCACCTTAAGTGCTTAGACATATGCAGATTGGGCTAGTTGTGTTGATGACAAGAAAAGTACAAGTGGAAATACATTCTTTCGTGGATGTAGATTGATATCATGGCTAAGTAAGAAACAAGGTTCAGTTTCTTTATCTACTGCAGAGGCTGAGTACATTGCAACAACATCTTGTTGCATACAAGTGTTGTGGATGAGGAAAAAATTGAAGGATATCATAATAGTGTATGATAAACCTATTTATATCTTTTGTGACAATACAAGTGCAATCAATATCTCAAAAAATACAGTGATGCATACAAGGACAAAGCATACTTTAATTCGGCATCACTTTCTGAGACAAAAGGTTTTGGAGAATGAAGTGAAGCTTGAATATGTATCTACAAAGGATCAGATTGTTGATATATTCACTTTAAGGCTCTTCCTAAGGATACTTTTGAGTATCTACAAGCCAAGTTGGGAGTTCTTTCCTCTCCTTTCTTGAACTAGATGCATCATTCTAGCAGATCTCAATATTCATTCTTTGTTCAGGATTGATGTTGGTGGTTACCTCTCAGGGGGAGTAGGTAGTGGCATTGCTAGTTGTTACAAGCAAAAGAGTGTGTTGTCATTGTGCAGTATAGTTTGGTGTGTGCTCCTAAGGGGGAGTTACAAAGCAATAAAGGAAAGAAGTTGCTAAAGTAAGCAAGTTGATTGATGTCAAAGGAAGAGAATAAACAATGTAAATTTTTTAGTCATTTACCATTGATGTCAAAGGGGGAGAGAGAGAGTCATGTGAAAAAGGAATAAGTTATCAAGGAGAGAAATTCATTAAGAGAGAGATTCATGTGAAGAAAACAAGCTACAAAGGGGGAGAGAAAAATGTGTAAATGATAAGTTATTTAGGGGGAGAAGTAATGTGAAGAGTTGTAGTGTGTTGGTATTCAAAGTTGTGTCTTTGATGTTTTTTCACATCATGTATTGCCATCAATGACAAAGAGGGAGATTTTTGCAAGTATGAGCAATTGATGTTGTCCTTGATGTCAACAAGCCTATGTTGTCATTGATGTCTATTGAGATTTTTGTAAGAGTGTGAGCAGTTGATGCTTTGATTAGTTGCATTATGATGTCATTAGTAAATATATTGGTGTCAACCTATAGTGTTGCTTTGATAATCTTATGTCTATGGATATATGGTTGAGTTACTATGTTGTAGTTGGTTCAATTGTGTTGTGGAAGTGCTGAAGATGGTGAAGATGTGTCTCTAGTGCTTTGATAAAAAGAGGAAACAATATGTTGCAGTTATGTTCTGGGTGACACAGTTGTGTTTTGGTTTTGCTCCACATTTCTTCTAAGTTGAATATTTTATGTGTGATTTGGATATGTTAGTCATAGATGTTCAAATGTGTTGTATTCAAGAGTTGGTGTGCTAGATCATTGTATAGAAGAAGTTGTGTTAACCATTGTGTGAATTGTGCATTGTAGAGGTGTCTGGGATAATTTTTTTTGCTTTGTATTTCTCCACAGTTATGTTTTAAGTTTTTCAATTCTAAAGGAGTGTTGCTGGTGTTGATATCTTTGTTCAATAGAGGTGGTTTGAGTTTTGTTGCTTCAAAATTTAGTTTCTTTAATAGTGTATGACAAAGTTGTCTGAATGTACTAGGTGTGTACATTCTTTAGGTGGAAGTTGTTGCGAAGGAGTTTGTTGGATTTCAAGGTGTTTGAGGAATATTCTAGATCATGTTCTAGCATGGTGTGTGGTTTGTAAGTTGTCCTTGGGTTTGAGGAAGTGTGTACTTAAAATTTTAGTGGTGTTTCCATGGGTAACGATTGACTTGGTGCTTACACTACATCTGATGGATAATTACTATTCATAGAAGCATGTGGTTGAGTGGTATTGTATATTTGGGTACCAATTAAGGTGTTTTGTGGTCCGCTTTCACTTCTATCCACCACAAAAGTGTTTTTTCAACAACCTAATTTGAATTTGCATGTTTGAGGTGCATAGCTGACCTTGGAGAAGGTTTCAATGTTGAAGATTGTATAAGTATGAGTTGAATTGTTGAAGGATGTGAAGATAGATGTGAGAGATGTGAATGATGTGAATTATAGAGTGTTAGAGTGTGAAATTGAGAAGTGCAGTGCAAGATTTCATGTGTTAGTTCACTGGATGTAGTGAGCAAAAGGTGGTTACAATTCTTCAATCAAACTGCAAAGGTGTTGATATCATTGTGGTGCATTTTTTATTGTATTGAGATTTTTTTCTCTGTGTAACACTTCTTTTTTATTTTGGCAATGAACCTTTCTTCTTTGGGCAGTGAGCCCTCTGACAGTGAGCCCTATTGTATTTAGTGTTAATATTACTTATATTGTGAGGTTGTGTTCTATGCCTTCAATTTCCTTTATTCTTGTTTAAATCTTCATACTTAGCACTGAGGTCATATAGATCCAATGCCTCTCTATCCCAATCATTAGGGTTTCGAAGGAAACCCTCATTGAATCTTACCCTTGCTTTCCATGACTGTACATTCTTGGGGCTCTGGTCTGTAGTAACATACACTGTAGGGGGTGGTGAAAGAAGTAATGGGGTTCTGTATCTCATTCCCATCCAATTAGTCTTAAGTTGTAGAATATTTTTCATTGCCTCTACTCTTCTATAAGACCACTTAATATTAGTGGGTGAAATCACCTCTCTTCTTTTAAGGTGTATTGGAAGAGGAGTATACTTGTCTTCACAGGCACTCAATGCTTTTCCTATCAATTTTGGCCCCTTAACTATAAAATTCTCAAAGCAGATCCGAATATTATCATTATACTTACTCCTCACAGTTTCATTAACCTTAATGCTTCAGAATTGATCTCGAAAAGAAGAAGGTTTCTTATTAGGATACCGCATTTTAAGTCCAATAGTTTTCTCTGCCTATAAATATTCTCTTGTTCTTTCTTGCCATTGAATCTGGTTTTGCATAGTTGACAAAAATGCCCTGAGTTGAACTTCACCTACGAAGAAATTTTTATGTCTTTCCAGGAAGAGATTGTGAAAAAAGAATTCACATAACAAATTTTGTTGAGCAAGAGTTGATTCTGTAAATATTTTTACAAACTCTATCATCAAGATCATGTAGAAGGTTGCAAGAAATTCTTAATAGTTTCCATCTTAAGAGTTGCTCATTTAAGAACATGGAATACAGTCTAGATGGCCTCCTATAGGCTAGCAATAGTTCACCAATTTGATAAGCATTTGTTTTAGCTTGATAGAACCTGTCATATGATTCTTTTAATAAAAATAGCTCCTTTTTCAATCTAGCATTTTCTATACCTGCCTATTTCAGAAAATAACATCTCTCCATCTATGTCACCAACATTGGAGGTATATGAATTTGGAACCATTCCATTTATGTTGGTCTAGTTTGTATCTCTTTAGACTCCATTGTTGGCTTGACATTAATCTCCTGCAAATCATGTTCCAACTGAACAATTTTTCTTACAGATGCATGAAGCTCATATATTTGTTTGTCCTTTTCTTCTTCAAAAGTAGTAAATAAGTGCATAAAATTATTTGTTAAACTTTTGATTTCTCTATCTTTTTCAGAAAAATCCTTCACATACCTTTTACTTTCCTCATTCCTCTTATGCATATGAAATTGTAAGTGTTCAATAGTCTTATCCTTTTGTTCTATTTGCATTTTAAAATTTGCAATTTCCTAGTCTCTCTTATTTAAAACTGCAATGTGTACTTCTATCTCTTCTTGTTGTTGACTGATTTGTTATTTATTTCCCAGCAACTGACATTTCAATTGAGCAATTTTTTATTTTAACTTTTCTAGCTCCATTTCTATCTAATCAGGTTCCTCAACCCATGTATTAGCATAAAAGGAAAATTGTGGATTTCCACGTCATCACTAATTACATTTTCCTCATTAGGCACCTCAAATGAGCCTTGTTCAATAACATTAGAAATTATGGGAGATAATTGTCCCACAAAATCATCTTCCACACCCAAATGATGTGGTGATTGTTCCCCTTTTGCTTCTTGTCCTAATTGAAATGGCATATCCCCAGCCTCAGGAGATTTACTAGTTTGTTTTTCACTTCCTTTGGCTGCTTCCTTACAAGGGAAAACCTCAGTTTTAGTTTCTAGTGATTGAGCTTCAGTATTATGCCTTTTATTTTTAGAGGCACTCAATGTATCACAAGCTACAGTATCACTCGTTTTAGCAGATAACATCTTACTTCTCCTTAAAGGAGGAGTTGTTTACAATGTTACTTTAGTTCTCTTTTTCCTCTTGTGAGGAGGTTCTTCCTCATCTCCTGAATTTATGATTTCTACATTTTCTGAATGACCTGGGTTTTTGAAATATGAAGTAAAATTTTTGACACTTCACCATCACGAGCTTTTGTGGCATGCTGGGGTTCATAAACTTCTAGAGGCTTAGGGGAATGCTCTTCCAAATGTTGAGCCACTTGCCCAGATGATTCACCTTCTTCAAGGTGTCTTGTAGGCTCTAGATTTTCAATTTTTTATAGAATTTTTTGCCATTTCTTTTTCGTTTTCTTTAAAAAATGATATTGACATATTAATTCGATGAGGCCATGGTGTTTAAGTGGTATTGAACCAATTTGAATTTTTCTATCATTCTAGTAACAAAATCATAAAGAAATACAGGTAAATTAACCCTAAGGGTAGAGTTTTTAGTGCCATGGCACAAATGGGTGAGCAGGCAAAAAGGCGGACCTACAATTACTACACATTGTCCTTCACAAGTAAAAATTTGATAATCCAAGCCACTGTTGTTTTCCATGGTTCTGGGATGGACATTCTTTGCAATCCTTTGTTTTTCCCTCTAGTACTTACAGTTAACAAAGGTTGAAGTTCCCCTTCCCATGAAAAAGCTCTACCATTTTTTGATAAGAGATATTGGTGGTCTCTGAAAAATTAATACCTTTATTTTCAAGACCAGATAGATGAGAAATGATCTTAGGACTTACCCAAAATTTATTTTCATGCACTACAGATTGACCATCTACAAAATTCTCCACAAATTCCTTCACCAATTGTTGATTGTGTCCCTCAAATTTATTTATGAACTCGAAACACCCCACTTTTTGGAACAATTTTGAAATACTGCTTAACGCCAATAATTTTTTTGCTGAAGTCGTCTCAAATTTTTGTTTAGCTCCTCCCATATTGTGTTTTTCTTATTGCTTTGCTTGGTTTCTACTGAAATACTATGGAACCCAAAGAAAACTGTTTAAACAAACTAAATTGCAAAGTAAAGAAAATGTAGCTTTTCAGTTACCTACACTTGATACAATCGATGGGACATGAATTAATTTTCACATTTATGATTCGTTGTATTTTCATTATGACTTTGCATGGGAAAAGTGCAAAAATTGTCATACTTCAAGCAAACTCACAATTGCACAGTTTACTAAATTTGGAAAGGGAATGGTTCGTGCCAATTAATTTATCTTTATTCAAAATTATTGCCTACTTAAATCAAAAATTGTACGTACCTTATGTCCCATCATCAATTCAAAAATCACTTACCTTTGTTGATGTAACGGTATAATTATGTGAGTTGGCGAGGTTCGCGATGAATTTATTATAAACACGGATGGGACAACTAATTAATGGTGGAATTACTATGATGGAAAAGTAGTCATAATAATTGTAATTTATTATGATAGGAGATGGTAATGTAGAGTGAATGGTAATGTAGGGCATGGATTCCAAGGTGATGACAAAAATTAATAATGGGCATGTGTATGACACTGGAAAAATCAAGTCTTTCATATAGGAAAAGAATTTACAACAATCTAGAGCATCATTGGAAGATACGGTTGGGGTGAAGGATGAAATTTTTTGGAGCATGCTAAGAGATGCACCGGGAGTGAAAAAGTAAAGTGGAAAAATTCTAGAGCATCACTGAGAGATGTTGTTGGAATGCAGCAATAGAATTTCTGGAGCATCACCAAAAGATGCAGGCGAAGTAGCGACCAAATATTTCCAAAGCATCATTGAAAGATGCAGTCAAAAGCAACAACAAAATTTCCAGAGCATCATCAAAAGATGCAACTAGAGGAAGAAACAACAAAATTTTGGTGCATCGTTGAAAGATGTAGCCAGAATGTAGCAAGAAATTTTTTGGAGCATTGTTGAAAGATGTCACCGAATTAAAGAAGGAAGCATAATGAAGGACTTTAGACGTAGACTTTCTGAAGTGTCATTGAAAGATGTGCCAAACTGCAGGAATAAAACAAGGAATGGCACCAATTGGGCATCGAAGTTCCACAACATCGCAACAACCAAGCCAACAAGTTTTAGAGCATCACAACAAGATGCGTCAAAATTTGTGTTTGATTAATCATGATGTCCTACAAAACATAAATGAATTTAGCCAAGTCCAAAGGATGGAGAATTTAAAAGAAATCCCCTAAAATAATTGCAAATACATACACGTACATTCATCATCTTTTTTCTTTTAAACTTATGATAGCAAAATAAAAATTATATTGGCTTTGTCATAGCAGAGTCAATGCATTGGATCTCTCCTTGCATTTCTACCATTTTTGTAAATTCTTCTTTATTAACAAGTTTATAGTAGATGCATAATCAATGACCATTGACTAACAAAGTTCGAGTGTCACCATCAATGAGCTTGAGTTGTACTGCATTGTTTGAGAATACCTCAGAAATTTCATATGGACCCAGCCAATGAGTCTTGAGTTTCCCTTGGTGATCTTTATATTAGGAATTAAATAACAGCATCCAATCCCCATTATGGAACTCTCTTTCCTTAATATGCTTGTCATGTCAAACCTTCTATTGTTGTTGCACTAGCTCAGTTTGGTGGACAACATCCAGACAGAGTTCATCCAACTCACTAATCTATAAGACTCTTTCAACTTGGGCTTGTTTGAGATCTAAACCTAAATCCATTGTTGTTCTCAGAGTTTGGAGTTCAAATTCAATGGGTAGAAGAGTTTTCTTCCCAAAAACTAACTCATATGGACAAAAACTAGTGGTTGATTTCCAAGTTGTGTTATAAACCCAAACGGCTTCAGGCAGTTTCTTAGCCCAGTCTTTCCTTCCTGATGAAACTATTTTTGTTAAAATGTTCTCTATCTCCCTGTTAGTGACTTCCACCTGACCATTTTCTTGAGGATGATAGGGTGATGAATTATTATGGCTTACCTGGAAATGATCAGTGAAGGCTAGTAGAACCTTAGACATAAATTGGGGTCCTTGATCTATGACAATTGTCCTAAGGGATCCAAATATGAGAAAAATTTTATTATATAGAAAGTAAACTACTTGTTCTTCCCTAGCAACTCGTAGAGCTTGAACTTCTTCCTATTTAATCAAATAGTTGATACAAACCAAAACTGTACTCTTTTCCTTGTGAAGGAGGGTCTATTGGACTGATAAAATCCAACCCCTATTTTCAAATGGTTCAAGGACCACCTCAGGTTGCAAAGGAATTTCATTGGATGCAGTAGGTCTCCCTACCCTTTGGCATTCATCACAGCGGTGAACATATTTATTAACATCTTTATGCATAAATGGCCAATAATATCATGCACCCAAAATCTTATGGGACATCCTCTTGGAAAAATAATGGCCTCTGGAAGGATCATCATGGAAAGCTCTAAGGATGCTATAGGTCTCATCTACCCTAACACAACGTCATAAAACCATATCAGGACCACATCAAAATAATATCCCATTAATCCATTTGAATGTAGTGCTTTCTTGAATGAGTCATTTCTTTTGTTTTGATGTGAAATCAGGTGGCAATTTTGAGGTGGCCAAGTAGTTGGCAATATCAGCAAACTGAGGGATTTTAATGGAGATAGCAAATAAATTTTCATCTAGGAATTCATCTTGCACAGGAGTGAAATCACCATCGTCTTGTTTGATTCAGGATTGGAAATCTACAACTACATTGAACTTTCTAGGTTTGTCAATAATGCTCAAGTTAAATTCTTGTAGAAGCAATAAACACCTGATTATCCTTCCATTCACTACCAATTTTTTCATCAGGTATTTGATAGCTGAATGATGTGTACACCATTACTTTGTACCCTATAATGTAATGTCATTTTTTTATTGCATGTACTATAGCTAAAAATTATTTTTCTGTGGTGATGTAATTTTGTTCAATGGGGGTTAATTTTTTACTGATGAAATAAATGACATATTTTCCCCCATTCTCATCCTCCTATCCTAAAATTACTCCAATATCATCATCAGAAGCATCAACATAAATATGTAATGGAAGGTTTCAATTAGGTCCATGTAGGACATAAGTAGAGATGAGTTTTTCCTTAATGATTTCAAATGATGATTAACGGTCAGATGTCTAGATAAAATCTACATCCTTTTGAAGGAGAGAAAACATAGGGGCCACAATATTACTGAAATTTTCTATGAATCTCTTGTAGTATTCATCATGCACTAAGAAACTTCCAACTTTGGGGGTCACAAGTTGTTGTATCACCTCAATTTTCTTAGGATCGATTTTTTATCCCTTTTGTTGAAATGTGGTGTCCCAACACTATTCCTTGTTCTACCATTATTAAGAATTTTTCATGACTCAAGGATAGATGATGGTCCTCACATCGCTTCAACACTCTGTTTAAATTTTGAAGTCCTTCATCAAAAGTTGACCCATAAACAGTGAAGTCATCCATGTAAACTTCCACACAGCCATTCACTGTCTCAACAAATATGGCCAAGATAGCTCTCTAAAATGTTGTAGGATCATTACATAGCCCAAAAGGAAGAACACGATAGGCAAATTTTCCCCAAGGGAAAGTAAAATTTATTTTGTCCTAGTCTTCTATTGCTACCTGTATTTGGTTATATCCACTTAATCCATCTAGAAATGAGAAATACTTTCTCCAAGCTAGATTATCCAAGACTTGGTCTACAAATGGTAGGGGGAAGTAATCTCTATGGGTTGCTTTGTTAAGTTCCCTATAGTCAACACACACTCTCTACTTCCCATTTTTCCTTGGAACCAAAACTAGAGGTGAAACTCATTTGCTGTAAAAAATGGGATAGATAAATCCCATTTGCAGGATTTTCTCAATTTCAATTTTAACAATGTCTTTCAAGGTAGGATTGAGCCTTCTTTGTGGATGATGAATAGGTCAAACATCCTCAGTATAGATGTGATGGGTAGAAAAACTTGGGTGTATTCCTCTCATGTCTATGTAATCCCAAGCAAAATCTTTAGATCTATTCACTAAGATATCAAACAATTTATGCTCTTCTAGCTCTATCAACTAGCTATTAATATTCAAAGTTTTCCCTGACAACAACATGATGG
This sequence comes from Sequoia sempervirens, assembly GCA_007258455.2. Classification (NCBI taxonomy): domain Eukaryota; kingdom Viridiplantae; phylum Streptophyta; class Pinopsida; order Cupressales; family Cupressaceae; genus Sequoia; species Sequoia sempervirens. Next base: position 72,447,667 of record VDFB02373365.1, read on the forward strand.
TTTTGACACCTAGATGGTTGGAGGTGACAATATTTACTTCTCTTGTCAAAGTGTTGAGAGCATAGCTAGGTGGTATGGTTATGTGGATTCTGGCAATATATTCAAAGAAATATTCCATTTTTGGAATGATATTAGCTAGAGGACAAGGTAATCCCATGAAGTTGGTGTTATTGAATTTAGTGTGATCTACGTTGATTGGTTGTCCTAGAATCTCTTCTACGTCCAAAATTTCTTCATCACTTGAGTCCATGGTAAGATTTTCCATATTATTTCCCAACTCATCCTCCAACTCTTCACCATTTTGTTTGATGACTACCATAGCAAGTGAAGCTAGATTCTCTTGTACGTTGGTACCATCTGGTTCATCAACCCATACTCTATTATGTTCAATAGGCTTGGTGGGAGGATACATGGATAAATGTTTGCTATTAGGACATGTGAAATGGTCATTCCTCCCTCTTTGTAGTCAATCTTGGTTGCAACAATAGCCAACCATGGTCATCTAAGGATTATAGGATAACTATCTTTTGCTGTAAGGGACCAGATTATTTGAAAGTCCACTGGATATTCCCAACCATAACAAGAACATTTTCTATGACACCCTTAGGAATAGCTATGGATTGGTTTGCCATTTTCAACACTGTAGTTGTGGGATGTAAATCAGTGAGTCCCAATTTCTCCATCACATTGACAGTTATTACGTTAATGGTTGCTCCTAAGTCCACAAGTGCATTAGGTATTGCTACCTCATTGATTGTTACAATTATAAGTGGACTACCTGGATCATCATATTTTGAAGTTGTGGTCTTTCCAGCCAAAAATTCAACTAGACAACCATTTATGTGAACAATATTTATCCATTTTGGTTTCCATCCTAGATTTTTGATGCATAATTTTTTAATCAGCTGGTTTAATTCAGGAATCTCTTTAATTGCTTGCAACAAAGGAACCTTGTTTTGCAGTTGTTTAATCTCTTGGATTAGTGCAATTTCGGTGGACAAGGACATTTCTGGAGGATTCTTCAAGGTGGTTGATTTCAAACACTCTGGAAAAGGCACTTGAGCTTTCTCTTTAGGGGTGGAATCCTTGTTTATTAAAGGATTAGTTGAAGACTGACCACCCTCCTCCTAAGGTAACTCGAAAGTTCCAGCTAGAGATGGCGGAAGGGTCTTGTGTTGGGTACTTACTGGGTTTTTCTCTAAAGACATGGAAGTTGTCTTAGTTGCCTTAGGAGATTCCTCAATGGGATAATCTAGAATCTCAACTATGGTAGGCTGTTGGAGTGTTTTTCCTTACCTTAACAGCAGATTTCCATAATGGATAGCATTAATTCCAATCACATTTTCCTGTTCTGTAGAATACACTAGGGTATTTTGATGATTATTCTTTAGATTAGGAATAGGTTGAACTAGAAGTTGTGGTTGGTTGACCTGCTCATTTTTTTGAGGATTCTGAGGAGCTCCAGTATAAGATTTTTTTGTTGATTAGGTATCCTTCTTGGTCCAATATAAAACTAGTTTTGAGGTTGATTCCATTGAGGAGCAGGATTCTGAGGATACCATTATTGTTGAGCCTAGTTTGGCCATTGGGCGTTTTCCTAGGACTAATTTTCCCATTCAGGTGGTCCCCAAGGGTAGGTTCCCCAATTAGGTGGAGCTGGAGGCCAAGGTGCCACCCATTGATTATTATTCTAATTGTTTGGGGGTCACTAGGCGGGATTTGTGTTTCAACCATAAGAGAAATTTCCTCTAGATATTTGGTTCACAAGATTGATCTCTTCTTCAACCTGAGTTTTCCTCTTGGAATTTTTAATTACATTTAAGATCTCACATTGATCAGTATCACGAGTCTTCTTGCAAACTTGGTAAACATCAACTTTGTTCAAGGAGAATTCTCTTAATAGATGTTTATTTCTACACCTAGGGAAATAGATGGAAAAGGTCTCAGGGTTACATGTTTTGGCTTGTAGTCCATCAAATGTGGTGTTCAGTTGAACAAGAATGCCAGTTTTAAGATTGGCTATCTCCTCACACAGTTTTCCTATTTCATTGGAACCTCTAAAAAGAGTAGACTTATAGATACCTCCTCAAGTATGGGATAAATTCTAACATAAATAACAAATGTCCTAAAGTGTAATTTGGGACACATCTCCTTTTCACATTAAATATAGGCTTCTCCTAGCATATTCATCAATTCCTTTAAGGAATATGGTCTTCAAAATCTCCAAACTTATGGATTCTCCACCACATAATTTAGATAAGAAGATAAACCTATCCAGGTAATCTTCTAAGCTTTCATCTTTATTTTGTTTTAGTTTGAACAATTCTTCTTTCCTATTGTTGACTCTACAGTAACTCTAGTATTTATCTATAAAGGCATACTCCATTTCATCCCAAGAGGTTATCGACCCTGAAGCTAATCCCATGAACCAACACATTGTTGTGTCTTTTAGGGTGGAGGGAAATAGCATAAGTTTCTAGTTATCATTCTTGTAGTCATATGTCTGACACAAAACTTTAAACTCAAATAGAAACTATTCAGGGTCTTCCGAACATAAACCTCTAAAGGTTGGAAAGAAGGCTGGTGAAATATTTTTCATAGGCATCTAGTCATCTCTATTGATAGCAATAGGATAAGTAAATGTTTTCGCTCCCGGTGTTGGGTTAGCGTCATTTCTACGGTCACCCATGATGTTGAAAGGAATGTGTTCCTCTTCAAAAAATTGATCTAATGGTTGAGGCTTTGGGGTATGCAAAGGGATAGTCTCCTCTACAAATGTTTGTCTTACTGGGTGAATTTTTGGGGTCTCAGGTTGATCCTGCTCGATCAATTCTTCAATGAGTTCTTCGGTTTTCTTCCTCCCTGCTTGTGGTTGGTACATCGATTGGGGGGTTTTTGGTATGAATCTTCCATGGGGGCCTTGTTTCCTAACCATGTAGAAAAAGAAACTTGGTGACTATTTTTGTTCCTAAAAGAGATATTCAAGCAATCTCCTACTAACACTAGAAAAGGAAGGTCCCTGGCAATGATGCCAAAAAGTGACAGGTTGTCGTTAGGTCCTATCGCTTTAGTTGAAAAATGCATCAAATGTATTGATCGAGTAGTGTTCGAAGGCTATATGCAATAGGAAACATCTTGACTAACTCTCTCAGATTTTCTAAATGCTTAGAAAAGTTGAAAACAAAACATAAACTAAAAATCCATTAAACTAGAAAGCATAAAGTTGTCTATACTAGAAAGAATGAAATTATTAAGCTGGAAAGCATAAAATGATTAAACTAGAAAGCATAAAATGATTAAACTAGAAAGCATAAATTGATTAAACTAGAAAGCATATAAATTACTGAGAAAGAAATGCTTGCAATGAAATCATAACAACCATCAACTAACATCTAATTGTTAACATAAAACAAACTTAACAACATACAACTGATAACCAGAGTGGGTGCTCCAGAATTTTAGATAAACAAAACTAAAGATTATAAACTCAAACTACGACCTGCAGGAATAACTTAACAAAGCTCAACACATACAAATAACATTCATTTACACTTATCATGTACAGAATAAAAATAACAAAAGTGAAAATGAAAATACTTATCTATATATTCTGTGATTCCCTCGAGTGGCCAGCTCTTGAGTACTACTACACTTAACTCAGATCACATGAACTTTTGTATCTTCAAAACTAATTCATCTAAGATAATTCCATTGCACAGTATTAATAACTCAGAATAAGATTGAAAAAGCTTGTTTTATTCATATCAGGAAAAGTGTAACACCAAGACATAGTTCAAAAGCACATTATGACAGCATAATGATATCCAGTATGCATTGTTTTTGGCAGTTACATATTTATACAAAACTACTTAACAAAATCCTAGATTTCAGATGGTGAAGATCACCATTGAAAAATTATTTAACATAATTCAACTAACAGACTTAGGTCCATAACATAAAGCATTTAAAAGGCTTGAAGAGGAGCCATAAAGTTTGTAAACAAAAAATAATAGAAAGCATTAAAAGACTTGATCCACTATGCACTTCCTAAAATTATGGTGCCTAGACTTATGGCGCTAGTCTTCAACTGCCTTGAAGTCTGCTTTAAAATCCATTTGGCTGAGCATAATGACTGGCTGTGCATAATGACCTATATAATACAAAAACTATACCATTATGTTAGCACTGGTCAACTTATTTCAATCAATTTTAGGAAATAAAGATTATACATTTTTTCACAAAAAGTAAGCAATTACTAATCCTAAAGATAAACAATTGGCAGGGTAAAAGAAATCGGGAGAAATAAGGAAGGGTATTTGGCTTATTATATTTATGAGGTTATTTTTACCTCATCAATCCTCACTGTGTTTTTTCCCTTCTTAATTTTTCCATGTAAATCTGGTGTTCTCTTGCGTATGGTGTTAAGTTGTTTTTGTTTCTATTATTTGCTTTTCATGGTAAATCATCATAACAGATTTAAGATTTTAATGTATGAATGTGGATTTGAATGTTAATGAGGGTTTTGAAGTTTTAAGGCACAACTAATTCACCCCCTTTTAGTTGTCTTTTACATTCAACATCACTCAAGTGCTTTTATGCCAACCATGGACTTACTGTGGTCCCACACACATCTACCAAACTGGTAAGATGACCCTACCCTTCGATGAAGAGATTGGTTTGGTAACCTCATAATCCTAGCCTTCCTATAGCATGGTGTTGTGTCCTACATATCTAGATCTTCCATATAGTGGATACAACCTACATGTATGACAATCTCGACCTAGTATGTAAAATTGGATCACGATGAACTGACAGTGTAAATAGTGGAAAATTACACTAATTTGGCCAAAGTATTCATCACCCAGTACTTCGAATGAGATTCATCCATCCACCTACCTTCCTAGCTCAAATTAGTTTTGACCATTCATACTATATACATAAATTCCATCTAGAAAGAAAGTGATGACATAGTAACTTGACTAACTAGGTTACACCCTTTCCCATGGATTATCCTAACCCCAAGAATATCCAAGTTATTTGGGTGATCCCATAAGACTAGTTTACATTTTTGGCCAAATTGGACACTAAACTGAGTTTTCCTAACTAAATATTCACTTTCTGGCACCTATAGCGGCTAAACCGTGAGGAATTTGAAGATGATACAAACTAGTGATTTGTGAAATTTTGTCTGTAGATTCTAAATATATTTTTTTGAAAAATTTTGGAACCAGATTGTACTTCTTTTTCCATCTCCCTTGAAAACTAGTTTTTTTCAGTAAACACCATTTTTAAGGAGTGACGCTCACCGTATAACACAACTTTTTTTCATGAAGGATAAAATTCTTTTTTTTGAATTTAGATTTGTAACTATGATTCTAGTGCTTCCAATTGGTTTCATAGTGTTTTATTGAATAAGCAAAACCAATTACAATTCAGACATAGGCAAACTGTATAACAAATAACTTTTTTTGCATGTATCAAAATTCAATTTTTTTTGTTGGATCAAGGACTTCAATATCTGGTGTGCTCATATTTTTCAAAAAAAAAATTGATAAACTTCTATTTTTCCACATGTGCAGAACAGAGAGCTTGATTTTCGAAGAAAATCCTACATTCACAAGAAATAAAAAATAAATATAATAATAAAATTAAATTTATTTAAAATTATACTTTTTGGGACGCTTATAATAAGGAATACATACTTACAAAAAAAAAAAATGAATTCATTTGATCCCCCAAAAGGTAAATCAAAAGTGGTGTTTTATCAACATTTTGATAGGTGTAAAGGAGACTTTGTTATAGGTATGGTTTAAAACTAGCAGGGTTCTATCCAAGGGGGTTTGATCTAAGGTAGTTTGATCAAACCCTCTTCAATTGGAATGCTTTAAATGAAACTTTTAAAGGCTTAAATCATTATATTTTCTAAAAAAATATGATTTCAACAAAAATCAGAATCTCCTAGGAATTGTAAACCATCTTTGTGGGATCACCCATCCACATGGATAAACATAATGTCACAACAATAAATGACTCTATTTTCAAAAGTACAATCTCAATAATAAAAGACCCATCAAAGTATAATCTCATCAATAAATGACCTTAATCAAAAGTATAATCTCATCAATAAATAACCTCAATCAAAAGAATAATCTTCAACTATAAATTACTTCAATCAAAGATATAATCAACAATCAAATGATCAATCATATCATATAGGTTAATCCCAACTTATTTTCTTCAATTAATAATCAAGTAAACAACCAAACCAAATCAGTTATTCTCAACCTAGGGTTTCAATCAAAAGTGATGTAATGGTCAAGTGAGCATAAATCATAAAACCTCTCTTTCAATATACCTCAAATATTCACATGTTTATAATGTTCACTCTATATTTGTATATAATCAACAGGACATTAACCTGAGAAGATTTTGTGCTTTTTCACCTACAAGTCCTCTTCTCATTATGGCTTGGGTTTGTTAGTACATGGTTCCTCTTCTAGAATTTCATGAATAGGAATAGACTCTAAATCCAAATAAGAAAATAGAATAACCAGAAAATACATTTATCAACCCTACCATTGAATATTGATAAAATCATCAATTTTACCCAAACCTTAGGGATAATACTCTCTTCCTAATTTCAAGGAAATTTAAGCGATCAATCAAGTATAAATTATCATTATGGTTTGGATAACATCTCAACCTATCGATGATATGTATTATTATGCCATCATTCCCGTTGTATTACTAACCTTATTATCCACAAGGGTTTTCCTAGCATTATAAGCTAACAAATTCAAGTTACCTCAAGACATCGACATATTCCACATTACACATTTCATGATACATGCGTATAGTATAGACAAACTACATGTAGTTTAAATAGAAATAAAATCATATAAATTCCCATAAAGGATATATATAGAACAACCCAAATAAAGAGGTTTTACCAAATCAAGATTCAATCAAGAACATACAAGCTTTATCCAAAGTAAGGAATAAACTAAGTTCATAAAATCTACTAAACACATATTTAGAATAATCCTTTCCAAACAAGGAATTCATAAGCTTGGATTTATAGTTTTAATTAGAATGCTTGGATTTATAGCTCCAACTAAAATCACTTCCTTCCAAGCTTCACACTCCACTATCCCGCTTGCTACTCCTTCTAAGCTCAAACTAACTTCAACACTAGCCTCTCACAAAATACTCTCATTACTTGCAAAATATCTCAATTCCTCTCAAAAGCTCTCACAACTCAATTACACAACATACCAATAAAGAAATCAGAAAAGAAAGTGTGTACCAATGGTAAAGATTGCACCTCTATATATACTAAAATTTGAGCATCCAAAGGATACAAACAAGCTAACAATTTTTCCACCTTTCTACTTCTATGCAATGACTTCGCTAATTAACTCTCATATTGCAACACATGATAGTCCTCACATTTCTAATGGATGAGTCAACTTAATTCATGAGACAACATGACTCTTTTATTGAGTTGAGGGACAACGATTCCTTTCAGTAGGTTTCCTACTTGGTTTGCAAGTCGACTACCTTCTTCTATTGTTTTGAACTTTACATTGATCGAGTTTTATGCATATCTAATGGTTTAATCTAGTTTTGGGCATAGGTTAGACTTCATTTTTCTTCCACATTCTACATATTCGGTGCCACATATTTACCTTTTAGCGCCCTATTTTATAGCGCAGCCAAATACTATTTCCATATGGTTAAGTCTGCCTTTATTCCTTCTTGCTACTTATAAACTATATTCCTATTCCCATGCATGGTGAATAACTCTTTAGTGACGTAGTTTGCTTTAAGCATAATTTTTAATGGTTTGGCCATAGTAACACATATGGCAACACTTATGATAATGTGCTTAGCTCGTGCTTTTATCTTTTGTTTACTCTCTCTTAAGTGTCACCTTAAACCCTCATTACTTAGCTCATGCACTATGTTGCTTATATTTCCCACATAGCCTTACATTATTTTCTTTATTCACACCATTGCATAGTGGCAAGTTTGATGCAAAAAAACCCGATAATATGTTGTGCTTAAATGTAGCCATATCGACCAATATGCAGCCTTTAGCATGTTTTCCCATAAATCCTTAATAACATATAATATTTATATGATAATTTATATATATACTATAGTATTTATATTTAAATATATTCTAATATATATAGTTCATTTAAAATATTTTATTTATTAATATATATATTCATATAATCATATGACAATACAAATAAGTATAATATTCCACCAAGAGTATGGGCCTTCATCCCCCTTTTGATTGAGCCCTATGGAAAAATCTTGAGGATGGATATTACAAAATCTTCCCTACCTCATACAGATGCAAGGGTGTTGGTGTCGATCTCACCGAGTGTAAACCTACCCAACTCCCTCCTTCTGAAACTCGACACTAGAGATGTCTTGTGCAATCTTGAAATTCTAGGGTGTCTTTACGCTTGCTATCTTTGTAGGCCAAAAGGCCACATTAGGAGAAATTGTCTGCTAATTAACAAAGGCATGAAGAATGCTCAACCAAAGGATAAGGGAAGAACAGTGTCAACTGGTGCGACCGCAAACCCTAACCTTGTATCATGATTGTCAAACAAGTTTGTGGGTTGCCCGGCTAATGCCGAGGGCACCTCCTTCAGTAATAATGTTGATAAAGAAAGAGATTTAGATAGAGAAAATTTTCAGGGGGGATGAAATGCCCACCCAGAACCCTACTAGTGATAACGAAAGTGACCTACGATTTCTCTTCACCCAGGATCACCAAATGGTGCAAGGGGATTGGATGCATCAATAGCCCACTTTCAAGCACAACAAGCAAGTGTTTGACTCCCCCTAATTAGATTTATGTGCCGAACTAGTATGAGAATGAAAAAGAAACAAGCTAAACTAAGAAACTTGGCCTGTTCATCCTACAACAAATACGTTAGAAGTTTTAACCTCCAATCTTTGACAAGTGTGAAATAGTTGCACAAATGTTAGTAAAAATAAACACACTCACCAATGAAATAGATTAGAGGGTTAGTACTAAGAAAAATAATAAGAAACGAACCCTGGAAATAAAGTCTAAGTCACTATTTTTTACCTCAGTCGCCTATCTTAGGGCAGGGTCACCTATCTTAGGGCAGGGTCACCTATTCAGAGAACAAAGGGCATATTTTCCCCTATTTCACAGATGGGTGATTTTGCAAGGGAAAAATTGCCTCTGTTTAGGGCATGGTCACCCCTGTTAGTTGCGAAGTCACCTATGTGTAACTTGAACTTGCAAAATGTCAAACAATAGAAAATGTGAAAGTGACAGACCCATTTGTGGGTCCCACCAGGCATACCAGAAATGTGTGCAGGTGAAATCTCCTAGTCTAAAATGAAAAACGAAATGAAATGCAAGGGAAAACACAAACAACACCTCGAGATTAGCCTAAGTTGACCTTAAACAAAGAAAAGATAAAACAAGAGATTATACCTTTGTTCAAGTTGATCTTCTTGGTTGGCCCTTTGATGTTGATAAGATGTATGCTCCTTGATGGAAAATCACCTAAAAATGGATGCAAAATGATGAGGATGCAATGAGGATTCAAATGATGCCAATGGGTATATGATGAGATGAGAAAAATGAGCTTGAATATTCAACAATGGAGGTGTGTGTGCTTGATGCTTGAAGTTGAATGCTTGAATGGATGAGTGCCTAATGAGAAAATGAAGCTAAAAATCCTCTATTTTAGGGGAAAGGCCTCTAGGGATTTGAATGGATAGGATTTAGCCAACATGGACAAGATGGAGGATTGTGGTGAGTTGAGGACTCACAAGCCCTCACATCTTGCCATGTGGAAGAGGATGTGTCACAAGGATAGGTGAGTTGGAAACAGGACATGTGAGGTGGAGGTACTTGCAAGTACCTTGGGATTATGGAAAAATCTCCTTAAAAAGTAAGTTCTTGTCCCCATATGAGAGTGATGGTGACAAGTGAGGAATTTTAGAAAGTCCTCTCTTACCATCACGAGGATGAGAGAAGTTGTTGGGGGGATAAATGTGAATTTTAAATTCACATGATTGGGGAATACCTTGGGGATAAGATAAGGTCCTCATAAAGGAGGTCCTTGTCCCATGTGACTGATGTGACAAGTGAGAGAAATTTAGAATTTTCCAACAACCTACATGGAGAAGAGAAATGCATTGAATGAATAAATATGAATTTTTAATTCACATGGGGAAGAGGACAAGGCTTAAAAGGGAAATCACTTATGAAAGTTTGACTTGGAGGACATACAAAAGATGGCATGTGATTAGATTAAGGTTGTGCAAATAGGTGATTAAGAAAATTAATGAGGGTTTAGAGACAGGTGGCCAAACATGGAGGATGTGACATTAATCCTAATTAAGGGTGTGCACATCCTAATCATGGATTATTTAAAATAATCCATATTAGTAGAGGATTATGCAAGATGTGACATGTGAGGAATTAAATAAATGTCTTATTTATTTAATTAGTTGAGGAAAAGGGGGATAAAGGGTAAGGTATTTAATTATTTAACTAGATACCTTAGTGATTTAGAGGACTTTAGGGGTATTAATTAAACAATAGTAATATTACTTAATTAATGCAAGTAAGAGGATATTTAGACGAAAAGGGATAAATTTGGACAAATGTAAGTGTCCAAATTTAGGTGTCTACATTTTTCCTCTCTTTGAGATGGTGTTGCGAAGTAGCATCATTTCAAAGAAGATTAAAAGATAGCACCAAGAAGAAGATGATTAGATTGGGAAAGATGCCCCATTCATCAAATGAGTCACTAGGAAGAAGGATTATAGGAGTGAAGATGAATATTAGGGATGGAGGATGCCCCCTCGAGAGGACATGCGATTTCAAGAGAACATGGGTGTGCTCTCGAAATGGATGAGATGATGCAAGGGGTATATGAGGAATATGATGCAAAGTGATGGATAAAGGGGATGATAAGAGATAGGAGATTGGGGAGAGAAGATGAGAAGAAAGGGAGCACAAATGATTTAAGGATAAATGTTATGTTTCCCCAGTCAAGCTACAAGCCAAAATGGGTTGATGATGGATGGAGTGTTTTTGAGGAGGGAAGGAGACATCCCAAGACAACACAAACGGATAGAGAAGGATACATCTCGATGATACTGATGAAAGTGTTGTTGATGAGGGAAGGATACATCCCAAAACAACACCAAAGGATACAAAAGGATACATCTTGATTATGATGATGATGATGATGATTGAATCAAGGCTTGTAGCAAGGCTGGGAACAAGACCAAGGATGTGATTAGATGATTTGTGTTAGATATGATTGGATGGAGATGTGAGATGGTTGAAATGAAGGAAAAGATGCTTAGAATAACTAAATATGATTAATCTAAACAAATTAAAATGAATATGATGTAGCAATGCACATGAGATGAAATGCAATGAACCTAGAATGCAGAATGATATGCAATCCTAATTTGATTTTTCCATTTTTGGAGCACTAATTTTTTCTATAGCATAAGACCCCGGGTGATAGGGTATATGTAACCAAGGCAGATTAGTGTCCAATGCATAAAACAAACACAACAAACAAGGAGGCTATCCCAACACCCCAAAGTCACAATGACTTTGGTCAAGCTAGGTATTGGGATAACCACAAGCACAAAAGGATGCCCCAGTGTAACACAAGATTGTAGGGATCTTGGTAGGTACAACGCAGGACAACCAGAAAGACAACAATAAACAAAAGATCAAGATATGCCCCTATGTTTACCAGTCAAAGCACGCCATGATATGATGGATCAAGGAAACCATGAAAAGATATGATAGGAAGCTCAAATGATAAACAAAAGCCAAAAGTATTAAAATGTCACAATCAATTTCAAATGTCCTTTTCCATAGGATCAAGCGGATGGATGGGATTGATGAGGTCTATTAGGAAGGATGCATCCTGTTGAGACCAATGATGGATAGTAAACTAAAAGACCAATATGACATAGGATATTCAAAACTGATTAGATCTCATGATACGAGTGGATCTTATTTGTTAAGAACCAGCTAGATAGAGATATACTTGATGACATGACACACCCTAAAGACCTAGGGGCTTGGGATCTGATCAAATATTAGCCTTGCCTATGTGAAAGCACAAAGCCCTTGTGTTCAAGAAAAGACCACGGATAAAATGGAAAGAGGATAATGGAGACCAAGATGGATGACAAAGATCGAATGGACAAAATCCCCGAGGGAGGATCAAATGATCAACCTTTCCTACATGAAAGCACAAGGGAAATGTAGTTCGATAAAAAAGGCCAATGAGTGACCATAGATAAAGGATGATGAAATGACCAAGATAAGTGGATAAAATGATGGAATTGAGACGATAAAACAAGATAGACCTGGTGGATAAGATGGTGGTGATCACGTGTAGCTTAGGAATGGGATAGTTATCCAAATCATCAAAATGAGTTGGGAGGATGATACGATGGAGAGATGAGTGATGAGAAGTGACAGGAGATTGGAAAGATGTACGAAAGAAGTGGGAGTGATGAAAATGAGATAGATGGAATTGGATTGCATGGGGATAAGCCTATAGCTAGATACCAATGACAAGGGATTATGAGATGGGATGAGGATAGAGATGAATGGATAAGGAGATAAGGATGGGGAGATGAAAAGGATTGTTTGAATTGGTAAGGAGATAAGGATGGGGAGATGAAAGGGATTGTTTGGATTGGTAAGGAGATAAGGATAGGTAGGAAGATAAGGATGGGGAGATAGAATGGATGCTATGATGGATGGATAGGAAGATGAGGATGGGGAGATAGAAAAGGACGATAGAATCAATGAAAGATGTCTCCAAGGAATATGTCACAAAGAAAGAGATTCCCCGCTCTAGATATGTCATGTATGATGATACATGAGGGATAGAAGATAAAAGGATAGGAAAATAAGGGAGTGAGATGGATATGGATAGGATGCATGGATAAGGAAGGGAGATTGATGGTAGTATGACAAGTGGAAAAGGAAGATAGATAGATGTGGATAAGGATTAGGATAGTGTATTGGTGAAGGGAATGAATGCCAAGAGGTGTCCAAAGCATGTATGTATGTTTTCCCCTGTCAATATCAAGATCACAAGGAGGATGAAGGGGTTGGGATAAATGAGATATGACAGGCAGAATGTGTAAGATAAGGGGGATGGAGGAGATGGGTGAAGGGGATGTAGTTGCTCCCAAGTGAGGAAGTAAATTGGATGGGGATTTACACATGATGCCTATTTTCCAAGTTTTCATCATGGTACTTATCCAAGGTGCTTGTTTGCCAAGTTTTCAGCATTGGACAAAAAAAAATTACTTTTTTTTTTTTTACTTTTTGATTTTTTTGGATTTTTGGATAGAATGTGGATGAAGATGGATAAGGATAGGGATGTGGATACATGGATTTAGAAGAAATGTGATAAGGAGATAGATGAAGGACTCAAGCATCAAGTTCCATATGAGGTATTAAGAGCCCATGTGTGAAGTGACTATTAGATGTTGATACAACCTTATTAGGATAAATAGATTATGCAAGAGAATGAATTATAGGGATTTGATGGGGGGATATTTGGGATAATGGATGGGATGTTGGAAAGTGTATGGATGGAATGATGGGGTGGATGTGTGATGGGAGATGTTTTTAGGACCAACATTGGCACAAATGGTGATGGATGTGAAATGATAGGAGAATTAATGGATGGATAATGTGGGGATAATGGAGGAGATGGGATAGTGAATTTCGAGACATAAGGACCCAAAACAGATTTAGGAGATGGTGGATGAGAATGATTAGCTTTTGGATTAGCAACTTTGGATGTGGTTACAAATTTTTCATTTGAAGGAATTGCATCTTTTCTCTTGGGGATCCACATGGTTTTTATTTTTTCTTTGGTGGGCCTTTGTGGCCTAAGGGTTTGATTTGGATTTTGGATTTGATTTTTCTTTTCTACAACATGTCTTTTTAAGGGGACATGAGGAGCTTTAGATTCATGTGGAGGTTTAGATTTATGTATTTTTACTTTAGTATCCAAAGTTCTTTTAATAGTAATGGGATGGGTGTGAGGAGATGGATGATGTGAAGGAAACATGAATGGAGGTAGGATTTTGAGGTTGATAGGTGGATGGAGGATGTGTCGGTACATTCCTTTGTTGATCCTGATTAGAGAACATGAGAGTGGGATGTTTATGGTGGGTGACATGGATAGGTGATGAATGGATGAAAGGATGAATAGGATGAGATGGAGGAGGTGATTGAGGGGTATAAGGGCCCAAAATGGACTTAGTATGTGGGGGATGTGTGATGGCAGATGGAGGGACATAAGGACCCAAAATGGATGGAGTGGATGAAGGATGGGAGATGGTGGCTGGAGGGATGTAAGGACCCAAAATGGATGGAGAAAATGGAGGAATATGGATGGTTGTTTGGAGGTGATACGATGGAGAGGGGATGCTAGAAAATGATCTGGTGGAGTGATGGGAGGAGCCTCTTATTCGTTTAGAAGAGGATTGTTGAGGGTGTGTGGAGGTTGTACCAACATTTTTGGATTGTGATTCATGATTAGTACATCCAAGACCTCGCGTATAGGATTGTTCTTTGACTTGGATGGGCTCTAAAATACCTTTCTCATGAAGGCCTAAACATTTTCCTTGATAGTTCATGTTTTTGAGCATTCGATCCATGATAGGATTTTTGTTACTCTGGAATGATGATGTGAGTCCATTATTAGGCATAGGATGATGGGTGGTATATATGCTTCTTTTTTCTTCTGAAAGGAAACCACCATGGAGGAATGTGAGACTACCAAGGGGATATAAAAGTGATGTGGGGATAGTAGGTTTAGGCGATGATGGAGGATCATGAGATGGAGATGATGGGATAGCAACATATTGATCGGGATGAGTGAGTGGTAAGGGATAAAGAGATGGATTAGATGACATGATACGATTTGGATTTGTGGCAGCAGGTGATAAGGGCTCATGAGATGGAGTGGTGGGATCGTGAGTGACAAGGGGATCATGGGATGGAGTGGATGGAGGACTGTCATCTTGAGATGGACTAGATGGGATGACAGGATCTTGATGTGGAGGAGGGGATGTGGTATGCTTTGGATAAATCTCTTGGCATGACTCATCTTGTGTGGGTAGCATGATAATGGATTGTTGGAGGGCTCTTCAAGTGGGGGAGATGGAAGGATGGAGGATTCATGAGGTTCATGGGAATGGATTTTGGTGCTACTAGGAGTGGGAGGAGTGGATTGGATTTGCGTGTCTTCAATGGATTGGGTGGATCTAGGAGTAGGAGGAGTGGATTGGATTTGGGTGTCTATGATAGATTGGGTGGATCTAGGAGTAGAAGGAGTGGATTGAATTTGGGTGTCTATGATGGATTGGGTGGATCTAGGAGTAGAATATGGTGATTGGGTTTGGTTATCTTTGATACATTCGATGGCTCTTGTGGTAGAAGATGGGGGTTCAATGGATTCTGTGGGTTTGATGATTTCAGTGGTTTGGGTGGTGCTAGGGGTGGGAATAGTAATGATAGGTGTGGGAATGAGAAGGGTCTCATCACTAGTGATCGTACATGGGGGAGTGTGGTAGCATGGTTCCATGACTTCAAGATGTAGATTTGGGGATGTATTCTTTGTCATAAGTCCTTGGAGAACTTTCAAAGTGAGAATCGTGCATATTCTAGGCTTAGCTAGGGTGATGGGAATATATGAAGGATTATGGATTGGTGGACTAGGATTAAATGGGGGAATGGGGATTGGATGTAGGACTAGGAGTAGATGGAGGATTAGGACATGGTGGAGTGGAAGATGGAGTGACATAGGAGGATATGGATGGTGTATTAGGACAAGAGGATGTGGGTGGTGGATTGTAGTAAGGGTATTGGGAAGGAGGATTTGGTTGGGAAGATCAGGATGGTGGATTAGGATAGGAAGACATGGATGGTGAATTGGGAAAAGATAATGTAGGTGGTGGATTATGATAAGAAGATGCAGGTGGTGGATTGTAGTAGAGGTATTGGGATAATTGATTAGGAGAGAAAGATTGGGATTTCTAATTAGGATAGGAAGATGTGGATGTTGAGTTAGGATAGGTTGATGGGGATGTAGGATTAAGATAAGAAGGTGTGAATGTAGGATTAGGATGGGAAGACTGGTAAGGAGGATTAGGATAGGGGGACATGGATGGGGGGTTGTAATAGGAGTATTGGCATGGTAGATTAGGATGAGAATATTGGGATGGTATATTGGGATAAGAGCATGTGGGTGTTGGATAAGAGAAAGATGTAGATGAAGGATATGATGGAGATGCACGCGTGGAAGATAATGGATATCCTTTGTCAGAGGTAGCATAAGGAGCATTATTAGGCATGGATGATGACATAACAGGATAGCTCAGACGGGTAATTGGATTTTGGAAAGTGGTTGAGGAAATCTTACTAGAAATGATAGCATCAATGGGATCTATGTCATATACCTCTTGATCAACAAGGCTCTCGTTATCATCATCAACGTAATTAGGGTTTCCCTTGACTACAATTTTTGGTTGCATCAATGGAGGATAAGGATTCATGATGTTAGATTGAAGTTATGGGAATAGATGATTAGAAGGAAAGAAAAGGTTATGAAAGGATAAATACGATGGATTGGAAGAAGATGGAGGAATGCATCTTAAGATTTGTTTTGATATCAGAAGATCTTGGATGGTAATGGACTAAATATCAAATAGGGATTTAGGTCAAGCTTAGATTGGGATTGGATTAAAGCTCAGATTAGGATGATTGGATGGGGATGTGATTGGATTAGATTGGATAAGATCGATTTATGAGACGATTGATAAGATTAGATGACATATTAGATAGGATGATGAAAGGGATTCTAAACCAAGTTTAGAGATCACCCTAGGTGACTTAAGGTACTGATTGATTAGATTAAAGGATAGATAGATGAATACAACACCAAATTCACCTCAAGATGGAAGCGGATTGATTGGGCCAAAGATGATAACTGACTCAAGATGGATGACAATCCTAAGCAGACTTGGATGATTCCAATCGAATTCAGATACCTAATCCAATTGGGATAATAACCTCTAAAATGAATTTTAGGGGATTCAGATTGAGAATACGATGATGGATACATAACATAGATTTGTTCTAAGATGTGTCTATTTGATTTAGATGATGAACGGATGGCATACAGATGACTAGTGGGCAAGGTCGCTTATCTCCTGGGTAAGGTCGCCTATCTGCTAGGAAAGGTCACCTATCTACTAGAAAAGGTTGCCTATCTGTTAGGAAAGGTCACCTATCTAGAGGGCAAGGTCGCCTATTGGAGGGTAGGGTCACCTATTGGACAGAAAGGTTGCCTATCTAGAGGGAAAGGTCACCTATCTGTTGGACAAGGTCGCTTATGTGAAGGGAAAGGTTGCTTAACTAGGTTTTCGACCCTCATAACAAGGAAACAGACTCTCAGAATAGGGAGACAGACTCTCAGAATGGTGAGGACTCTCAGAACGAGGATACAGATGCTCAAAATGGATGAAAGGGTGCTCAGAATGAGTAAATAGATGCTTGAAAGGGGAGATGGACTCTCAGAATGAGGAGACGGATACTCAAAATGGATGAATGGATGATCAGAATGAGAAAACGGATGCTCAGAAGGGGAGACAAACTCTTAGAACAAGGAGATGGATGCTTAGAATGGATGAGCAGGTGCTCAGAATGAGTAAACGAATGCTTGAAAGGGGAGATAGACTCTTGAAATGAGGAGACAAATGCTCAGAATGGGATACAAACTTTTGGAACAAGGAGACAGATGCTCAGAATGAGTAAATGGGTGCTCCTAATGGGTAAACGGATGCTCTGAATGGATGAACGAATGCTTGAAATGAGAAAATAGATGCATTGAATGGATGAATGGATGCTTGGAATGAATGAATGGACTAACAAGATGGATGTGCGAACTGACAAGACTAAAGACAAAGGGAAAGATCACCCAACTTGGAGGCAAGGTCACCCAACTAGGGGCAGGGTCACCCCTGTTAAGGTCAGGGTCGCCCAATTGAGGGCAAGGTCGCCCCTGTTGGTGAAACAATGGGATGTGATTAATTGACTTGGACAAGAATCATAATTTCCCCTATTGAGGGAAAGGTCACTTGTCTTAGGGAAGGGTCACCTATCCTAGGGTAGGGTCACCTGTCTTAGGGTAGGATTGCCTATCGTAGGGTAGGATCACCTATCTTAGGACAGGGTCACCTATTGAGTGAAAGATGGGTGATTTTGAAAAAAATAGACTAGGAAATGACTGAGATAGAAGGAAAGGTCACCCTTATTGAGGGAAAGGTTACCTTTGTCTATAGATCTATACTTGACTTGGTTAAAAACAGTTATGGAAAAGGACAAAAAACATAGCAAACAACAAGAAAAAGCCAAAGGCTAACTTAACTGATAAGATATGCACTGGTTTTGCACAAAGAAGACAGTTCAAGCAACACAATCCTAAGATTAGTGAGATGGGTATGGCCAACACGGTCCTTTAACTAGGCTGAACAAGAAAAACTAGGGAGTCCTCGATATACGCATGGTACATGAGGCACAATCATAAACACTAGCCCATCACAGGCTTGAGTCGGAAGCCCCAACAAGGTACTGGAGACTTGGACCAACTCTTCATGTCTTATCTAAGTATCACCCTAACTTTGACACTTCGCCAGACACGACATGACTAGATTGGGGTGTAGCTTTAGCTCTCCCCCCTTTATATACCCCTTTGGTACATGTGGTTCAGATCGTCCCTTGGGATGATGAAATCCCCAAGAAGGTCCCACTAAAAAGAGAACACTAAACATTTTTGGCTAGTCCCCAGGCTCACACGAAGTGCAAGAGGAAAGCTTGAACGATCTAGTGCCTCCTAGGTGACACAAAGGACTAAGTGAGCTACGATTTCTCTTTACCTAGGATCTCCAAATGGAACAAGGGGATTACATACATCAATAGCCCACTTTCAAGCACAACATACAAGTGTTTGACTCCCCCTAATTAGATCTATGTGCATAACTAGTATGAGAACTAAAAAGAAACAAGCTAACCTAAGAAACTTGGCCTGTTCATCCTACAACAAATATGTTAGAAGTTTTAACCTTTGGTCTTTGACAAGTGTGAAACAACTACACAAATGTTAGTAAAAAAAAAACACTCACCAATGAAACAGATTAGAGGGTCAGTACTAAGAAAAATAGCAAGAAACAAACCCTGGAAATAAATTTTAAGTCACTATTTTTACCTCAGTCGCCTCTGTTTAGGTCAAGGTTGCTTGTCTTAGGGCAAGGTCGCTTGTCTTAGGGTAGGGTCACCTATTCAGAAAATAGAGGGAATATTTTCCCCTATTTCACAAATGGGCAATTCTGCAAGGGCAGAATCTCCTCTATTTAGGGCATGGTTGTCCCTGTTAGGGAAAGTTCGCCCTTGTTAGTTGTGGAGTCAACTTTGTGTAACCTGAACCTGCAAAATGTCAAACAACAGAAAATGTGAAAGTGATAGACCCATCTGTGGGTCCCACCGAGCATTCCAAAAATGTGTGCAGGTGAAATCTCCTAGTCTAAAATGCAAAACAAAATGAAATGCAAGCAAGGTAAAACACAAACAACACTTTAAGATTAGTGTAAGTTGAACTTAAACAAAGAAAAGATAAAAAAAGAGATTATACCTTTGTTCAAGTTGATTTTCTTAGTGTGCCCTTTGATGTTGATAATATGTGTGCTCCTTGATGTAAAATCACCTAAAAATAGATGCAAAATGATGAGGATGCAATGAGGATTCAAATGATTCCAATGGGTATATGATGAGATGAGAAAAATGGATTCAAATGAGCTTGCAGATTCAATAATAGAGGTGTGAGAGCTTGAATGAGAGTATGAGATTATTTGAATGTGTGTTGAAAGTTTGTTATGGTGTTGAATGAGAGAAAATCTTCCATGTTAAGGGAAGAGTATCTAGAGAAATCAATGGCTAGGATTTAGCCAACATGGGCAAGATGGAGGGTTGTGATGAGTTGAGAACTCACAAGCCCTCACATGTTGCCATGTGGAATGGGAGGTGGAAAAAGGATAGGTGATGTGGAGAGAAAACATGTGAGGTGGAGGTACTTGCAAGTACCTTGGGATTAGGGAATATTTCCTCAAAAAGGAAGTTATTGTCCCCATATGAGGATGATGGTGACAAGTGAGGAATTTTAGAAAGTCCTCTCTTATCGTCATGGGGATGAGAGAAGTTTTTGGGGGAATAAATGTGAATTTTAAATTCACATGATTGGGGAGTACCCTAAGGATAAGACATGGTCCTCATAAAGGAGGTCCTTGTCCCATGTGATTGATGTGACCTATGAGGGAATTTAGAATTTCCCAACAACTGACATGGGGAAGAGAAATACATTGAATGAATAAATGTGAATTTTTAATTCACATGGGGAAGAGGTCAAGGCTTAAAAGGGAAAGCATTTATGAAAGGTTGACTTGGAGGACATGCCAAAGATGGCATGTGATTAGATTAAGGTTGTACAAACAAGTTATTAAGAATATTAATGAAGGATTAGAGACAAGTGGACAAATATGGAGGATGTGACATTAATCCTAATTAAGGGTGTGCACATCCTAATCATGGATTATTTAAACTAATCCAGATTAGAAGAATATTATGGAGGATGAAACAAGGAGAGAGAAAGAGGGAATTTAAAATTGATTTAAATTCAAAAAGGCTAAATGACTAAATTAAATAAATTGATATATTTATTTAATTTAGGGAGGAAAGGATGAAAGGTAAAGTATTTAATCATTAAATTAAATACTTTAGAAACCTTAGCCAAAAGTTGGAATATTAATTAAATAAATCATTTAATTAATATTGCTGAAATAGATGAATAAAGGAGACAAATTTGACCATATAGGAGTGGTCAAATTTGGATGTCTACAACTTCAATCAAAGATATAATCAACAATCAAATGATCAATCATATCATATAGGTTAATCCCAACCTATTTGCTTCAATCAATAATAAAGTAAACAACCAAACCAAATCGGTTATTCTCAACCTAGGGTTTCAATCAAAAGTGATGTAATGGTCAAGTGAGCATAAATCATAAAACCTCTCTTTAAATATACCTCAAATATTTGCATGTTTACAATGTTCACTCTATATTTGTATATAATTAACAGAACATTAACATGAGAAGATTTTGTGCTTTTTCACCTACAAGTCCTCTTCTCATTATGGCTTGGGTTTGTCAGTACATGGTTCTCCTTCTATAATTTCATGAATAGGAATAGACTCTAAACAAAAATAAGAAAATAGAATAACCAGAAAATACATTTCTCAACCCTATCGTTGAATATTGATATAATCATCAATTTTACCCAAACCTTAGGTATAATACTCTCTTCCTAATTTCAAGGAGATTTAAATGATCAATCAAGTATATATTATCAATATGGTTTGGATAACATCTCAACCCATCAATGATGACATGCATTATTATGCCATTATTCCCGTTGTATTACTAACCTCATTATCCATGAGGGTTTTCCTAGCATTCTAAGCTAACAAATTCAAGTTACCTCAAGACATCGACATATTCCACATTACACATTTTATGATACATGCGTATAGTATAGAAAAACTACATGTAGTTTAAATAGAAACACAATCATATAAATCCCCATGAAGGATATCTATAGAACAACCCAAATAAAGAGTTTTTACCAAAGCAAGATTCAATCAAGAACATATAAGCTTTATCCAAAGTAAGGAATAAACTAAGTTCATAAAATCTACTAAACACATATTTAGAAAAATCCTTTCCAAACAAGGCATTCATAATCTAATAATATTTTATCATATAAAAAATATAGATATAGAAATTAGAATGCTTGGATTTATAGCTCCAACTGAAATCACTTCCTTCCAAGCTTCACACTCCACTATCCCGCTTGCTACTCCTTCTAAGCTCAAACTAACTTCAACACTAGCCTCTCACAAAATACTCTCATTACTTGCAAAATATCTTAATTCCTCTCAAAATCTCTCACAACTCAATTACACAACATACCAATAAAGAAATCAGAAAAGAAAGTGTGTACCAATGGTAAAGATTGCACCTCTATATATACTAAAATTTGAGCATCCAAAGGATACAAACAAGCTAACAATTTTTCCACCTTTCTACTTCTATGCAATGACTTAGCTAATTAACTCTCATATTGCAACACATGATAGTCGTCACATTTCTAATGGATGAGTCAACTTAATTCATGAGACAACATGACTCTTTTATTGAGTTGAGGGACAACGATTCCTTTCAGTAGGTTTCCTACTTGGTTTGCAAGTCGACTACCTTCTTCTATTGTTTTGAACTTTATATTGATCGAGTTTTATGCATATCTAATGGTTTAATCTAGTTTTGGGCATAGGTTAGACTTCTTTTTTCTTCCACATTTTACATATTTGGTTCCACATATTCACCTTTTAGCGCCCTATTTTATAGCGCAGCCAAAGACTATTTCCATATGGTTAAGTCTACCTTTATTCCTTCTTGCTACTTATAAACTATATTCCTATTCCCATGCATGGTGAATAAGTCTTTAGTGACGTAGTTTGCTTTAAGCATAATTTTTAATGGTTTGGCCATAGTAACACATATGGCAGCACTTATGATAATGTGCTTATCTCGTGCTTTTATCTTTTGTTTACTCTCTCTTAAGTGTCACCTTAAACCATCATTACTTAGCTCATGCACTATGTTGCTTATATTTCCCACACAACCTTACATTATTTTCTTTATTCACACCATTGCATAGTGGCAAGTTTGACGCAAAAAAAACCCTATAATATGTTGTGCTTAAATGTAGCCATATTGACCAATATGCAGCCTTTGGCATGTTTTCCCATAAATCCTTAATAACATATAATATTTATATGATAATTTATATATATACTATAGTATTTATATTTAAATATATTCTAATATATATATTTCATTTAAAAAATATTATGTATTAATATATATATTAACATATAATCATATGATAATACAAATAAGTATAATATTTCACTGAGAGTATGGGCCTTCATCCCCCTTTTGATTGAGCCCCATGGAAAAATCTTAAGGATGGATAATAGAAAATCTGCCCTACCTCATACAGATGCAAGTGTGTTGGTGTTGATCTCACCGAGTGTAGACCTACCCGGCGCCCTCCTTCTGAAACTCGACACTAGAGATGTCTTGTACAACAATTCCTTTTAGTAGGTTTCCTACTTAGTTTGCAAGTTGACTGCCTTCTTATATTGTTTTTAACTTTACATTGATTGATTTTTATGCATATCTAATGGTTTAATCTAGTTTTGGGCATAGGTTAGACTTCTTTTTTCTTCCACATTCTACAGATTTGGTGCCACATATTCACCTTTTAGCGCCCTATTTTATAGTTCATCCAAATACTATTTTCATATGGTTAAGTCTGCCTTTATTCCTTCTTGCTACTTATAAACTATATTTCTATTCCCATGCATGGTGAATAAGTCTGTATTGATGTAGTTTGCTTTAAGAATATTTTTTAATGGTTTGGCCATAGTAACACATATGGAAGCGCTTATGATAATGTGCTTAGCTCATGTTTTTATCTTTTGTTTACTCTCTCTTAAGCGTCGCCTTAAACCCTCATTACTTAGCTCATGCACAATGTTGCTTATATTTCCCACACAACCTTATATTATTTTCTTTATTCACACCATCGTATAGTGGCAGGTTTGATGCAAAACAACCCTATAATATGTTGTGCTTAAATTTAGCCATATCAACCAATATGCAACCTTTGGCATGTTTTCCCATAAAGCCTTAATAACATATAATATTTATATGATAATTTATATATATACTATAGTATTTATATTTAAATATATTCTAATATATATATTTCATTTAAAACATTTTATGTATTAATATATATATTAACATATAATCATATGACAATACAAATAAGTATAATATTTCGCCGAGAGTATGGGCCTTCATCCCCCTTTTGATTGAGCCCTATGGAAAAATCTTAAGGTTGGATAATACAAAAGCTGCCCTACCTCATATAGATGCAAGTGTGTTGGTGTTGATCTCACCGAGTGTAGACCTACCCGACGCCCTCCTTCTGAAACTTGACACTTGAGATGTCTTGTACAATCTTGAAATTCTAAGGGGTCTTAACGCTTGCTATCTCTGTAGGCCGAAAGGCTACATCAGGAGAAACTTCCTGCTAATTAACAAAGGCATGAAGAATGCTCAACCAAAGGATAAGGGAAGAACAGTGTCGACGGGTGCGACCGCAAACCCTAACCTTGCATCCAGAGTGTCAAACATGTTTGTGGGCGACCCGACTAATGCCAAGGGCACTTCCTCCAATAATAATATTGATAAAGAAAGAGATTTAGATAGAGAAAATTTTTGAGGGGGATGAAACGCCCACCTAGAACCCTACCAGTGATCAAGAAAGAGATGAAATAATGAAAGCCATGTTGAAGCCCTAGTTTGGTGACACAGACGTAGGCTCTAGTGAAGATGAAGACCTCTTTGAAACCCTAAGCCATGTTTCTAGGTTTTACTCAGAGAGAAAATTTGACAGTATGGAAATGGAAACCCTAGAATGTAATCAAAGGGTGGATGTAATTGATGAAGCATCGACAGAAAATCACTTGGCATCAGTTGGTAACACTTCTACCAAGGAAGGTATTCCCTTCACCCCCAAAGTTGCGTGTAGCCTAACAACCCTCAAAAAAATTGATTATGTCAAGCTAGGCCTAGCTAAAGAGAAAACTATAATAAAGGAGGTTGTCCCCAACTTAAGCAAACCGCCTGAAAAGGGAGGAAAATATAATGCCCAACAATTGGCATTGGAAAAAATAAGGAATTGCTCCAAGGGTAGCTTGGGAGAAAATCATGCCCTTGACATCCAAACCTATTTTCTACAAGACTTCAGAATCTATAAAGAAGATCCTGCTAAAATAAATCATGTGGAAAATAAACCTTACAAGGTCAAAGAAATTGTGAGTGCATTGGAAAATAATCTGATGCCCAGTTATGTTCACCCTGACATCATTGATGAGCTAGTTACAAACCAGCCAGTATAAGGAAATAGTTCCAAAGGTATATGCAATTAGAGCACCAATGGTACAGGGTTGAATGTAGCTGGGCATGAGGTTGGCTCTCGAGGAATAGAACAAACTCTTACAACAGAAAGTGCTCCCTGTGCTAATCCTAATAGGCCCTCTGAAACCATAGAACCTTCAAAGGATATAGGGGAAATGGTAGTTAAGGGAGTCCCTAAGCTGGAAGCTAAACCATATGCTTCTCGCAGACCTAGGGGAATACCTCGAAAGGGAACATAAACATTAATACCTGAAGGAAAAGGTAACCTTAAATTTCTCTCCAAATAGAAGAGGAAAAAGCTCAGTGCAATTATTGCAAGTCCATTGCCCAAAAGGATGGAAGTAGAGCAGAAGGTGCCAAAGTGTTTTGAGAGCTTTAGAATTGAAAAGGAACCTAGTTTAGACCCTTGTGCCAATGGCTCTTAATTAAATTTTATGGAATGCAATGGGATTGGAATCCCCAAAAAGAAATCAAATCGTTAGAAGGTTCCTAAATCAATGCAAAGAAAAGGATGTGGTCTTGCTTCAGGAAATCAAAGCTATAGGATTCATGTTGGAAACAAACCTCAACTTCATTTGGAGGGAGTCAATCCATTTTGTTACCAACCATGAAAAGGGCTGAGGGGGGGCAGTTGTTATTATTGTCCAAAACTAGGCATAATATATCACCAACCATGGTGTCTCCCCCTAGAATAAATTTGTTTGGGTAACTCTAAAAAAGGGTGACCTATCCTTTGGAATTTGCTCAATTTATGCTCCAAATGATTATGGGGAAATGATTAATCTATGGAAGTGGGTGTGTGACTTAGATAATATCCCCTAGATACTAGGGGAGACTTCAATGTGATAGAAAGCCAAGAGGATAAGCTTGGGGGAATTGACATGGATTGGAAAGGTAATGAAAAATATTACTAGTCAAAGATGAAGAGCTATCACAAACTGATTGATCCTTTGGAGGGTCATAAAAAAGGTTTCCCAAGCATATGGTACACATGGTGTAATGCTAAAAAAGGGAACTAAATAATTTACTACAGGCTATACAAATTTTACATAAATGGAGATCACTTTCTTCTGAACGCCCTTAGAGATGGCTACAAGGTTGAAGTTCATCCCTACATGTTGTCTGACCATCACCCCATCAAAATAAGGGTCCTCCTTAGAAAGGGACCAAGGGAAGTTATAAGAAAGGGGGGGACTTCCTCCTCAACACTAGCCTACTCCATGATAAAGATAGAATGGGTGCCATACAAACCCTCAGAATTATAAACAATTGCATGCACAGGAACTTAAGTGCCATAGAGAGATGGAACTTAAATTTCAAAGGGTGGAAAGTGCTGTTTTAGACCATGGGAAAAAATAGATCCAAGGAAAACAAGAAAGAGGAAGCCCTCCTTCACCTAAAGATATCTTAATGGCTGAGGTCATGCTTTAAAAGGACCCTAGCAATAAGGAGTTGGGGAAAAAATTGACTCTTGCAAGAGACTCCTTGAGGAGGCTTCAAAACAAGAGAGTCCAAGGACTCAAAATCATATCCAAATCCAATTGGCTTGCACAAGGAGACAAAGTCTCTAAATTCTATTTCAATCTCATTAGGGACAAGAACTTCAAAGAACACATTGAATAAATCTAGGTGGATGATGGGTTATTGTGTGACCAAGATGTGATTAAGAGCTAGTTATGCAGTTTTTACAAGAACCTTTTCTCCTTCAAAATTGGTGAGATGGATTGTGAACCAGCAAAAAGGATAATCAGAAATCTCATACCCAAGAAACTAGGTGAAGAAAATATAGTCGAGTTGGAAAGGGAAGTTTCTAAAGAAGAGATCAAAAAGGAAATTGAGTCAATGCAAAATGATAAGTCTCTGGGGGCCAATGGACTACTAGTAGAATTCTACAAGGTATTCAAGGAATGGATTGTAGAGGACCTTTTTCTAGTATACAAGGAGGCATTAGAGGTGGGCTCGCTGGGGAGTGACATAAATAGAGGCATAATAAAACTTCTCTCAAAGGAAGGTGACAAGACTCAATTAAAGAATTGGTGGCCCATAACTCTTTTGAATGTCTCTTACAAAATCTTCGCCAAGGTTATGGAAAGAAGGTTGACCAACATACTACCCAAGATCATCAGTTCAACTCAAACTAGATTCATTAAGGGTAGATAGATCTTGGAGAACCTCATTACCAGTTGGGAGGCCCTAGAATGGGCTAGGGTATCTAATCAAAAGGTTGTCATCCTCCTCCTAGATTTTGAAAAGGCTTATGACAAGGTGGAATGGTCCTTCATCAGGTTAAAAATCGAAGCTTTTAGCTTCCCTGCAACATTTTGTAATATGACAGTCATGTTGTTCAAGGATGCAGTAGCCCAGGTTGATGTGAATGGCATACTTACTGAATAATTTTCTCTAGAGAGATCAATTAGGCAAGGCTGCCCATTAGCTCCTGCACTATTTGTAATAGCCTCAAATGCCTTGTACTACATCCTAAGATCAAATGAACCCTCACCAAGGGTTAAAGGCATAATTCTCCCTAACAATGAGGAGTTGGTGAATGCCTAGTTTGTTGATGACACGACTCTTTTCCCCCTACTAGAGGAAGATAATGTCTCCAACTTAATGTGAAAACTAAACACCTTTTGCAAAGCCTCTAGTGCCAAGGTATCTCTCTCAAATTTATTCCTACTAGGGTGGTAAGACAACCCACCAAAATGGGTAGTCAAACTTGGAATACAGTGGGGTGGACCGAACAAGTAGGTCAGATATTTGGGCATACCCTTTGTTGTATGTTTGAACCTAAAAGATATGTGGAACTGGATCAAGAATAGGATTGAGAAAAAGATTGAAAAGTGGAACAAACGGTACCTCTCA
Organism: Sequoia sempervirens; assembly: GCA_007258455.2. Lineage (NCBI taxonomy): Eukaryota > Viridiplantae > Streptophyta > Pinopsida > Cupressales > Cupressaceae > Sequoia > Sequoia sempervirens. Next base: position 72,475,777 of record VDFB02373365.1, read on the forward strand.
ATGGTTGGGAGAGTTCAAATTTTCCAAAAAAATCGTGTCCTCTTACAACCTATACTTTGCCTCAGTCTGGCTTTTTAGCAGCTACGAAGTATAAGAAATCCAAAAAAGGATTTAGAGTTTCCTTTGGTCAGATGGGAGGGGAAACAAAGAAGAGGCATGCAATCAATTGGGGTTGGTGTCATGTAAGAAAAGAAGATGGGGGGTTTGGGCTCAAAGACCTGAAACTCCAAGGCATTGCATTGGCCTCCAAATGGATCTTCAAGGCATTAACTAGGAATGAACCATGGAAAGTACTAATCAGAAGTAACATTCAAACAAGCATCCCCAAACATGGAAGAAGTTGGAAGATCCTCCCCCTAAGTGACCTTCTTAGTTGTCACTCCCCCATATCCCTTGAAGGGTTTGTGGTCTTTAGAATCATTTGGAAAGCATGGGAACATGTCAAGATACACATATGCAATGCTCATTCCACATAGTGTGGCACCTTGTACACCCATAGATCGGTGTGGTGGAACCTTAAACATATAGATAAGCCCTTATCTATGCTACAAGGTTGCTTAAAAAATATTTGGAACAAAAAAGGCATCAAAACCTTTGCAGATATCTTGAATAATGACTTGTTAAAAGAATGGGAACAGTTGAAGACTGAATACAACATATCAGATACACACTGAAGGGCCTACTCTATAGTTAGAGAGGCACATAATTTCTTAGAATGGTCAGTTAATAACAAGCTCAACCCTGAGCAATTCAAGGAGTTTCAATGGATCAATGGGTCCAGTATCACCAATCTCAATGCAAAAACTATCTATAAAACTCTCTCTAAATAGCAGGGTATCTATGAGTACTTGAACAATAAATAGGAGGTAAACCTCAATGATAATGAATGGTCTAAAATCTTCCTAAACAACTAGTCCAAAAAAATTGAACCAAAAAAGGCATGCTTCATATGGTTATTGTTATTTTGTAGGTTGTCCTACAAATCAAATTCAAATGAGATTAAAACTTGCAGACTATGCAGGGCACCAGAAACAATAAAGTGCATACTTTTTTATTATCTTTTTGCAAAAGAAACTTGGAAGCTGTGTTGCAATAAATTGGACATATGGAACACTAATGGGTCTCTTAGAATGGACATAGTTATTTTATTCAATAAAAATAAGATTGGCAAAGAGAAAACATTATTTTGGTCATTCTTTTCAACAGAAATTATTTGGCACATTTGGAAAGCTCGGAACGATGAAAGATTTAAAGGGAGTTTGAGGATCCTTACTAAGTCTTCATGAAGACTCACCCTTTACAACATTTCGTTGCAGGTTATTATGACAGTGAAGGTCACAAAGTTCAAATTCCTCAAGCTGCTGGAGGATGGGGTGCTACAAATAAACATGAGGGAGGTCAGATTTGGCCACACTTGGCAAACTAGTCAACCAAGTTCAGAAATCTTCCTCTGGGATTTTGAAATCTTCCAGAAGGACTTCAATGAAAGAACAATAAGGGAAGTTCAGTTTGAAAACCCTTCACCATTGCTCAAGCCTGAAGACTTCACTCATGAAGAAATTGTGGCTATTGAGGCTCTCTTAGGCTTGAAACACCCAACTAGAAATGAGGGTCCGGAGGCCTAATCTAGTGGATAACTCCTTTTGGATCATATATTATTTTTTGGCATGATAAAAATAGGTTATGGTATAGCTAAAAACACAACTTGGATGACTAGGTGGCTTCTTTTATCAAGAATGGAAACATCAGTAGGCTCTCAGTTTTAGAACTCTTAGGGGAAGCTCATAGGGATAACATATGGCGGATCTCCAGGGTAGCACTCAGCAAGGTAAAATGAAGAGGATACTTAGATGGATAATGTAGGGCAACATACAAAAAAAGTAATATGTAAAGGTAAATTCCATTGTACTATTGTAGTTTTGTAATTGCATGCTTTGAGAAGTAGTAGTATTGCTTGATATATATGTATATGTTGTTCCAACTATAATTAATACAAAAATACAAATAAGTATAACAGTGTATCACTTATATATATATGTATTTACAATTTCCCTATCAAGATAAGGGTATATATATTTTAATATACACGTATATATATTAAATAAACCTTTAAATTATATAAATACTTTAATATATATCAATACAAACGATATATATATTCAAGTACTATCCAGTGTCAAATACTAGTATTACTTGTATATGTTCACACATATACTATTGCTTATAAATACATTTATATTTCTATCTTACATTCATATTCACACCTATGTATATATATATATATATATATATTTACATATGTAGTGTTTGATATGTACAAAAGTTTCACCCTTTAGTTACATATATATTAATATATATTCGCCTTTTAATTATATATGCATACATATACATATACATATATATATCATTATTCAAATATAATAATTTATCCATCTATACATATGATCATTCATTCATAACATTAAAATATCCCAAACACATAAAAGGTATACGCCACCACGACTCAATTCAGAGAAATAACCAAAAGAAATAAAAAAAAATTAACTCAAACATTCCAATCATCCAAAATATGACCAAGGGTTTACTTATCGAATCCTCAAACTATCTTAATCAACTAGACCAAATAGGATGTGAGTGTGTGTATGCTTAATTAGGCTCATCAAGGGTTATTGGACCAAGTTCTTTTCTTGAGTGATACTCCTCCTCTCTTACCTAAAGGCTTGACTCCTTCCTGCATCCAACTTAGCGCATCACATAAGTAGTTATCCATTCACATGGAATTCATTTGCATCATCATCAAAGCATTAAAGTATTCACAATGCAATACATATTCATTCATTTCATTTCCTATCAGTATAAAACACAATCATTCCTTCAAAAGCAATAACATCTTAATGCATATTTTAGTATTTCATTCACCTATATTAAAGTCACGATTTACATTTATCATCATTTTCACTCATGGAGGTAAAAGTAACTTGGTAACTATGAGATGAGGTGTAACAACTTCAAGGGTGAGAATATTGTTGGAGCATATTTCCACTCTACCACAAAGTGATTCACTTCCCTAGAATTCTTCCTGAAAGAAGAATACTCAACCTAGAATGAGGAATACTAGCAATGCAAATTGAATGGAGTAATGGATTTTTGAAACAAGACATAACTACAAATAATGACTTCATGATTATCAATCACAAGGAAGACACCATAACACAGTCATGCATCGAATCCTATGCAAAAATCAGTCACATTAAGCAATAAATCAATTCATCTCTAATATTATTTGGACATCAATTTCCCATACACAAATAAGGTGCAAGGTTGCACATCTCAATGATTTTGTGGATAAAGGAAGTATAATTATCACATTCATTTAAACTATATGCACACAAACATATGAAATTATAGCTAGACTCATGCTTTGTTAATCAAGAAATATAAAGATTTCAACAATATAAGATTATGCAAAAATTATCTAAAGATTTGCTAAGAAAGTTCCTATGTCCTCTCACTTATATAAAAATATTTGTTTCAATAATGAAATGAGAGGAATTTAATCTAAAATGAGGTTAATAAACCAAGTCTTCAAAAAGATAAAGAATGGTTTAACTATCAAATTTATAACTTTACGCAAGGACCACTTGACAAATACATATAACCATGAATTACCTAGGTTGAAGATGACCATACCATAACCTAGTTAGATAATTATAATTATAGATATAGTCTCAATCTAATCAAACAAAGGTCATGATAACATTAATAAGACTAGGAGCACGATAGGACAATAAGACAATTTCCTTGGTCTTAAACCTAAATCTAGACATATGCTCAAATAGAGAAAACCATTCTTCCCAAAGTATTCATTTATCTAAATAAAAACATTTGTATAAACGATAAAACTTGATAGAAAGTGAACACAAGATCATATAATAGGACACATGAAGTCACCTTTAATGCTAAGTTCAAGGGAGACTTAGTATAAGGGTGAGACATCAAATAAGGAATTTTAAGAATACTTGAGAATGTATTTAATGATTGATGACTAATCCTTTTTCCTTAAAATAATATTTTGATTTGATGATTCTAACATCAAGGATATCATTCTAAAATTTATAATATTAAATAAATAAAATTAATGATAATATTAAATAACTAAAATTAATGATAATATTAAAATACAATTCATCTGCTTTTTATTTATCTCCCTATTTCAACCAAAATCATTAATAAATTTCAATCCTCAGAGAATTATTAAAATAAAGATATCATGATCAAAACATTATTGAAGTATACCTAACTAAGGAACATGCATTTAAGAAATAAAAATGGTATACTCTTTTTGGTTCTAACCTATCAACAAGGTAAGCGATTGAAACATCCATATATAATTATGCATCTTTTCATCATCATTCATCTCCTACTCTTTAAAAATTCACCCTTTTCTTATACCTTTGACAAAATAACAATGAGGTATGTAATTAACCAACATAATATGTAACTATTGAAATTCATACCATATACATCATACGCCTCTATTCTCTCAAATTTTAACTATTCTTTGATAGGCATGCATGCATTCATGATAGTGCAAACAAAATAAGGTAAAGATTTAATCCTAGGAAGGTCCATTTAGTTATCCGACCTCTCTCTAAAAGGGTCTTAACGCCACTTTCTTTCATGCAACATTACTAGAATTGAAGAGTATGAAGAAAACAAGATTGAGGCTTTAGAGACTTCCACACGATGCTCTAGGCTGAGAAGGTATACTTATAATAGTATGTTGGATTTAATGCAATAATCACAAAAATTGTTTAAGAGAATGCCACAAAGATTTGCGGCCTCAAAGACATAATGATCATAGATGCACTCACAAAATATTTGTTCCAAATACTTTAGCAACTTCCAATCATAAGCAATAGGTGGGGGGATTGTTTATCAGTGAAGTGGTGAAGGCATTTGAACTGTTCAAAGGGAATGCTAAGGAGATATCTTCCATGGGAATGTTGGAAAAATTATTTTTCTTGAGCCTCCTGCTCTCACGTCAAAACCCCCTGCTTCACCTACCCATCAGGAGCCCCCAATTTCAATGGCAGTTTTTGGGATCTTCATCCCTGCAACTCCTGACAGCCTCTAAAGTTAATGTGGTAGGAATTTTTGAATTCCAAATTTAATGTTGGTAGGTAATTTCAAATTTGAGAGGAAATTTTTGAAAGACAAAAAGAAATGAAGGAAAATTATTTTGTCAGTTGGAAGAGTTAGAAGAATTCTTAAGCAGTAACAATCTGAAGGGAATGTTTAATGTTTTGTTCTTTGTGTGATTCAGAGATGTCTGTGTGAGCTCCCAGAAGCTCCTAAACAACATCAACTATGTGTTTTGTATGTGAGCAGTGATTTCTCTTAAAGAGCTTTGTGTAGCTCCTGCTAGTGAGCTCCTAGCAACTCCTGAAGTTGTTTGTTTTTGGTTGAGCAGCTAATGAAGCTCCCAATAGATTGTAGTTTATAGTTTATAGTTTTCTTTCAGTAGTTTTAGTTTAATCTTTCATGTATTTCCATTTCTAGTTTATTGAATAGAAAAGAATCTTGCATGTCTCCTTGTGCTTCCATATTTTGATTTGGGTATTTCTAGTTTGGCCGGAAAAAAAAGCAGCAGCTTTGTGCTTTCATTTTGTTTAAAAAATTCTAACATGGTATCAGAGCCATAGGCCCCATTTCCTTGTGAGTTAGGGAATTTTTTTCTAGGTATTAAGTTTCTTGTGAAGGAGACATGGTTGGAGATGAAGGAAAGAGTTGGCAGTAGCCTTCATCCTTTAATGGACAAAACTATGATGTTTGGGCAAAGGAGATGAAGACCATAATGGTTTCCAATGATTTGTGGGAGTTTGTGGTTAGTGGGTTCAATGATGTGATTGACCCAGCAGCATATGTTGTGCTCAAAAACAACCAAAAGACCCAGTTGAAGGAGTTAAGGAGGAAAGGTGTTAAGGCATTGAGTTTGATAGAAGTAGCCTTGACAGAGGCCATTTTTCCTAGAATAGCAGTAGCTAACTATGCAAAGGAAGCTTGGGAAATCCTCCAAACAAACTAAAAAGGGATTGACAAGGTCAGATTGGTGAAGCTCCAGATGCTTCGAAGAGAGTTTGAGACTCTTGAAATGAAGGACAATGAGTTCATCTCAGTTTTTCACACAAGACTCTCAGGTTTAATAAACTAGTTGAGAGTAAATGCTAAGATCATTGATGATCAGAGGATTGTGGAGAAATTCCTAAGGAGCTTACCCGCAAAGTTTGATGTAGTGGTGATTTCCATTGAAGAGGAAAAGGATCTCACAACGTTGTTTGTTGATGAGCTGATGGATTCTCTGCAAACCCATGAGAAACACTTAAATAGGTCTGCTACTTCTTCCCAAGAGCAAGCTTTTAAAGCTCAATCAAATGCAAGAGGAAGGGGGAGAAGAAACAATGGTGGAAGGATCTCAAGAGGAAGAGGTCGTGGCAACTCTGGACGAGGAAATGCTAGAGGAGATAGCTCAGGACGAGCAAACAACCAAGAGGGAGCGAGCAGCTCTTAGACCAGCTCTCGAAGAGGCAAGAAGAACAGCAGTTTGAATCAGAAGAGTGACAAGAGAAATGTTGAATGCTACTACTATCATAAGTTTGGTCATTATGCAAGTGAATACTGGACAAAGCAATGTGATCAGTCAAAACAAAATGAAAATGTGGATTATTCAAATGTGGCTGAAGGAAATCAGTCCACAACCTTCATCATGTGCAACATTGGTTAAGAAGGTAGCCCGGAAGTCTGGTATTTAGACAGCGGTTGCAGCAACCACATGAGTGGTAATGAAAGTCTATTTTCTTTAATTGATAAGAAGTGAAGTCAGAAATTAGAATGGGGAACAATGGAGTAGTTCTAGTTGTGGGAAGAGGATATATTATGATATGTACCAAGCAAGGTGAGAAGAAGGAGATACATAATGTATTTCTTGCTCCTACGTTAAAGCATAACCTCATGAGTGTTGAAAAACTAATCCAAAATGGATACAAAGTGTTCATGGAGAAGGGTCAATGCATTATTTATGACAAGAATGAGAGGTTGAAGGTGTTTGTAGCAGTTCAAATGACAAAAAATTGGATGTTTCCCTTGAAGATTGATACATGCTTCTCATCTTAGTCTATTTTTCACCTCTCATGAATGGAAAATGTATAGCAATACAACAAGTAGCCCTCAAGAGCACCATTCAAGACCCATCCAAGCTATGGAATCTCAAGTATGGATATTTAGGCTATGCTAGTTTGAGTCTTTTGTCCAAGAATAAAATGATTGATGGTTTGCCAAGAATAGTAGAGCCTAATGTTAGGTGTGAGGCTTGCATTTTGGGCAAGCAACATAGGCAGCCCTTTTAATCAGACAACTCTACAAGGGAAAGAGCACCATTGGAGCTGGTGCACACAGATTTTGTAGGCCCTATGCAAATCATTTCTATTTGTAAAAGTAGATTTTTTATGACCTTCATTGATGATTACAGTTGTAAGACATGGGTCTATTTTTGCAACATAAGTCTGAAGTTTTTGATAGGTTTTTGTTGTTTAAGGCCTAGGCTGAAAAGGAGAGTGGAAATTTTATCAAGGTCCTAAGGTCAGATCGAAGAGGAGAGTATACCTCTAATTATTTTGTAATTTTTTGCAAGCAAAATGGCATCAAGAAGGAGCTAACAGCTAGTTATACTCCATAGCAAAATAGAATGGCTAAGAGAAAGAATAGGACTATCATGGAGATGGCAAGGAGCATGATGAAAGCAAAGGGACTCCCTATTGAATATTGGGGAGAGGTTGTAGCAACAACTATATATCTGATAAATAGAAGTCCAACAAAGGCAGTCTATGACAAAATACCTCAAGAGGCATGGACAAAACCCAAGTGGATGGTTGAGCATTTGAGAGTGTTCAGTTGTGTGGCATATGCACACGTTCCTAAGGAAAAGAGGTAGAAATTGGATGACAAGGGTGAGAAATGTATTTTCACAGGCTATAGTGAAGATTCCAAAGCCTACAGGCTATACAACCCGGTCACCAAGAAAATCGTCAACAGTAGAGACATGGAGTTTCTAGAAGATGAGTCATGGGATGGAGTGGTAGATTCTAACACCTCAAAATCACTCCTGATAGCTCCTAAAGAAGGAACAAAACATGAAGTTTAGCAAGAAGAACCTGTAGATGCTCCTGAAAGCATCATACGAGCTCCTGAAAGCTCTTGACAACTCTTGAAGTAGGAAGACAGTCAAGAAAAAAATCACAGATAGCCAGAGGATTGGCTCCTGAAGGCATCGGTCGAGCTCCTAAAAACTCCTGACATCTCTTGAAAGCTCTTGAAGTGAGCAGACAAAAAGGAAAGCAGCCAGAGACAGCCAGAAGATTAGCTCTTGAAAGCTCCGGTAGAGATCCTAAAAGCTCTGGAAGAGCTCCTAAGAGCTCCTGAAAGCTCTTGAACCTACCTGTTTAGCAGAGCAACAACAGTAGTGGAAGTTCAGACCCCACTCTCACCTCCCTAATGCCAAAGAAGACCAAGATTCTAAGGGAGATCTACCATAATGAAAGGTATGATGAAGAATTTGATGAGAGTGTGAATTTTGCATTATTTTCTCATAGTGATCCAGTTTATTTTGAGGATGTTGTGAAAGAGGAGAAATGGTGTGAGGCCATGGATGTGGGGATAGATGCAATAAAGAAGAACAACACATGCCTGAGTTAACTAATTTTCCTCTCAACAAGCAAGTTATTGGGGTAAAATGGGTCTACAAGACCAAGTGTAATGTCGAAGGAAGAATAGAGAGGCATAAGGAAAGATTAGTTGTCAAAGGGTACAAACAACAGTTTGAGAGAGATTATAAGGAGACATTTTCCCCCTATTGCAAGGATGGATACCATGCAAAAAATCATAGAAATTATAGTCTAGCAAAAGTGGAAGGTGTTTCAAATGTATGTGAAGTCCGCCTTCCTAAATGGAGTGTTGAAAGAGGAGGTATATGTGGAGCAACCATTGGGATATGAAGTTTCGGGTCAAGAACACAAGGTTTATAGGCTAAAGAAAGCTCTTTATGGGTTGAAGCAAGCTCCATGGGCATGGTACAGTAGGATTGACTCATATTTTATGAGCAATGACTTTAGCACAAGCGATGGTGAGCCCACTCTTTACATCAAGGCAGTTAATGGTAAGCTTTTAATTGTTGTCTTGTATGTTGATGGTTTAGTTTTCACTGGGGATGATGATTCCCTCATTTCTAATTTTGAAGAGGCCATGAAAAGAGAGTTTGAAATGATAGATTTAGGTCTTTTGAGATATTTTCTAGGCATAGAAGTAAAACAAATGCATGATGGTATATTTATCTCTTGAGAAAAATATGCAAATGAGATCTTGAAGAGATTTAGGATGCTTGGAAGTAAGCCTGCCCCAACACCAATAGCCATAGGTCTAAAGTTGAGCAAGGAAGATTGCAACAATAATGCAGATTTGACCATGTTTAGAAGTTTGGTTGGAAGCTTAATGCATTTAATTGCAACTAGGCTTGATATAATGCACAGTGTGAGTCTTATTTCCAAATTTATGGAGACTCCAAGGGACACCCATTGGCAAGCGGTTAAAAGAATCTTGAGGTATGTGAATGGCACCAAAGGATATAGAATTATGTACACAGCAGCAAATGAGTTTGGGATGGTTGGATACACGGATAGTGATTGGGTAGGAAGTTTGGATGATAGGAAGAGCACATCGAGCTATGTGTTTCACTTGGGTTCGGGAGTCATCTCATGTGATTCCAAGAAACAACCCATAGTTTCCCTATCTACAGCAGAGGTTGAGTATATAGTAGTGAATGTAGTAGCATGTCAAGCTATTTGTCTTAGAAGAATCTTGGTAGATGTGAGAGAAGAACAAGAGGATGGAACAATAATTTTTTTTGACAATGTTTCATCAATAGCTTTGATGAAAAATTGTTTGTTTCATGGAAGAAGCAAGCACATTGAAATCAGGTATCATTTTATCAGATAATTGGTTGAGAATGGTGAAATCAAAATGGCATTTTACAAGTCTGAGCAGCAGCTAGCAGACATATTTACCAAGCCTTGGAGCAAGGACAGTTTTGAGCGCCTAAGGAGTAGATTGGGCATTGTTGATTTGGATCAAGATTGATCTTGTTTTGTCGACTCAAGACAAAGGGGGAGTGTTGGAAAATTTATTTTTCTTGAGCCTCCTGCTCTCACGTCAGAACCCCCTGCTTCACCTATCCATAAGGAGCCCCCAATTTCAATGACAGTTTTTGGGATCTTCATCCCTGCAACTCCTGACAACCCCTAAAGTTAATGTGGTAGGAAGTTTTGAATTCCCAATTCAATGCTGGTAGTTAATTTTGAATTTGAGAGGGAATGTTTGAAAGAAAAAAAGAATTGAAGGTTGATTATTCTGTCAGTTGGAAGAGTTGGAAGAATTCCTGACCAGCAACATTCTGAAGGGAATGTTTTATGTTTTGTTCTTTGTGTGATTCAGAGATGTCTGTGTGAGCTCCTAGAAGCTCCTAAACAGTAGCAGCTATGTGTTTTGTATTTGAGCAGTGATTGCTCCTGAATAGCTCTGTGTAGCTCCTACCAATGAGCTCCTAACAGCTCCTAAAGTTGTTTGTTTTTGGTTGAGCAGCTAATGAAGCTCCCAACAAATTGTAGTTCGTAGTTTAGAGTTTTCTTTCAGTAGTTTTAGTTTAATATTTCATGTATTTCCATTTCTAGTTTATTGAATAGAAAAGAAGCTTGCATGTCTCCTTGTGCTTCCACATTTTGATTTGGGTATTTCTAGTTTGGCTAGAAAACAGAGCAACAACTCTATGCTTTCAATTTGTTTAAAAAATTGTGATAGGAAATGCATACCAACCTTGCAGTTGCAGAGAAATGACTGAATGGTTTATTGGCTTAGAAACTTCCAAGCAAATTCAAATGATCAGAGTGAAATAAAATTCCATAACCCTTGTCGTTCTCTCTACCCTGGCTGAAATGGAAGGAGACTTTTGAATCATCCATGGATGTCATCAAAGATCACCTTGGGGTGGTGGAGGCAGAAAGAATTATAGTAGGAAATAATTATTTGGCATGCATGTGAAATGTGGAAGCATAGGGTTCTTTGATGAAGACAAGTATGAAGTTAAATCCAAGGAAAATGATCAATTGTTGAGTGCAATGGATACACAGATCTATTCAATAAAAGGTCTCGTTCACTAATAATAGGGACCTCACTCAAAAGTGTAATATACTTGTATTGATTGTGAATACATTATACCTAAATAAATAAAGAATAATGATTTGACTTGTAACTAAAAGCACTTTGAATAGCTAGAGGAAACATGCAAGGAAACACAAGAAACAATACAACACTATTTTTTTCTTACCACTCAAAATAAGAGGTTTCAACCCAAACTTGTCCACCAAAGATCTGAGGTTGAATCCTGATATTGCCAATATGAAAGAGTTATGACTAAAATAAATAAAACATGATGGTTTCTATCTAGTGATGTTTGGTGAACTATCGAAGGCATGCCAATGCTTGCAGGTTTTTTAATATAGAAAAACTCACTGTCATTCCTCTTTTTGTAACCCCCCTCCACCACCATCTTCACCATTCTCCAAACTATTGAATCCATTCTCCCATAATTTGACCTCTAGTGTTGATAATTAATTATTATTCCATGAATGAATACGAGCCCTACATTATCCTTCGATAAATTTTTCCAACCATTACGTTTTTATCATATTGTTTCCTTTTAGAACCCACTAAAGTTAAATCTATCATTTCCTTCTTCGTTGGCTGCACTTTCCTCCAATCTTACCCCCATCGTGCTAAATAAATGGTACATGCAAATAATATAAATGAATTCATTCAAATAAATGCATACTCACCCACCTTAAACATGCAAATAATATTTACTTATTATATGTTTTTTAAATTACCTTTATTTTATATATTAATTCATTTTTTTTTGTAGGTAAGCGTTGTCATAGTGGGTAGCTCCCTTCATTTCCTTCAAATAAAAATTATTGCAACTAGTTTTGGGGTGCATCACTCAATGGTAAATGTATCCCACCCCATCAGCTACATCAACCATCCTACCTATAACATTTTTATCAATAAGACCTTGGTTTTCTTCCACAAACAACATGATTTCAAAGATATCATATTTCTTTTACACCCTTGTTTTGAACAACTGCCATGTCTTGTTTAACTTTTGTTTCTTTTTATCTTCATTTAAGCTCAAAACACCCAGCATGAGCCCAAACTTAGGCTCCACTAGGAGGTTGTTGATGGCATCCATAACAGCAGTCAAGATCTCCCTAAAAACAAAGTGGTTGGCCACACTAACTCCTCGCACCCACACCTCCAGCCCTTGCACATATATTTTGAAGAATTGTTCAAGCACCTCCCCATCGTGGGTATGTCCTATTGATGTGATTTTTGTGACCACACCAACACAGAATAAAGTTTCCCAATGGATACTCTATCCTCTCTTGAACAAAGTATTCAACATGCTAAGATTGCGAGTGAGTTCATGCTTTCAACTCTAAGGTTTTGATAATGCAATAGAATACCCTCAGTTGGTTCATTGTGATTTTGCTGGTATCACAAGGGGACTTACACAATTGTTTGACAACATACAGCAGACAACAGATTAAGGGCTTTCATGTGGTTCGGATGATTTGGCAGGTAAGCACAAGTTTCCTAATACTAACCAAAAATGAACTAAATTTAAAATGAGTGTAGGGCCTAAGAAGGTTCTAATCTACTCTAAGGCATGGAACATGGCGATCAATTCTCACAGACTTCTACCAAGCCTTGCTTTGCCTCACTTCAAACAACTTCCACAAAATCGGTGCAATCTTCAGAGGAGTAGCGAAAGATGTTCATATTATAACTCAACATGCAAGTACCATCAAGATGATGCATACAAACACATGAATCACAATCGAAGTTAAGTTTGAAAAGTAATCCAGTTGACCACGCAAGGTGAACCCACCGTCAACGAGCCCGCTAGTGGTATGGACAAGTGAAGTCTTGTTCAAATTGAGCACCACATTCCACAATTACTAAGTTCTTGCATGAAAATGAAAACCACTCTACCTTACGCTACGTGAAGTAGAAGGGATGAAGAAACCTTGCTAATTGCTTATAACAAAGATGAATTCACCATTCAATGAAAGATCTTTTATTACAATAGTTTTTCGCAACAATCTCTTACAAATTTTTCAAAGGAAAACTTTCCTTCTCCTTCAAACTACGTTGTGCTAAGCTCTACTCTCTAGTCTTGTCTCTAAGCTCTACTATCTACTCTGATCAAATGTCTATCTAATTCTAATGATGTACAAATGAGGGGGACTCCCCCTTTTATAGTTGGCCAAGTCCAGTGGACGGCTTAGATTACAATCGGCTGGATGACCCAGATCGTGCCACCTCATCCCTAAACAAGATTCACCCTAAAAACTGACACAAAGAGGAGTGGGGAAATAAATGATCAATTAATGGCCACCATCCTTCTAGAAGATTCCAACTTTGAAATGTGTTCCCATTGTTCTTTCTCTTCTTCTTGACTGCAAGCCGGATGAGTCTGGTCGCCACTGCTTCAAATTCTTGAACATCAAACCTACAACTTTCTTTTTCTTGCTCGACGATGATTTTCCTCGATGTTCTTCAACTTTGAATTGCTTGGGTTTCCATTTTTCCTTCCATCCTGAGTTTTGAAAACATTTCATCACTGTCACTTGAGTTGGGCACATACGAAGTCTTAACACTTAGCCACTTTTTGCAACTCTTCTTCCTTTGAGGTTGAAATGTAGTCTTGGAATATTTGCTTCATCGTGCCATGGCCCCGATGTTCATCCTGAAAAACAATCAAAGAGGACATCAAAACACTTCATAAAGAAAAACTCAACTTACCTGACTTTCATGCTTTAACTTTCAAGGGTTCATTGTTTTCCTTCTAACAAACTTCATCCTCAAATTCTTCATGCCTTAGCCAAAATTCCAACCCATCTTGTATTCTACTTGGCGCACTTCACTCTGATGTTTCATCCAACTCAAGCTCGAGAAAAAAGAAGCTTTCATCAGGAATTTGATCAAAAATTATCTAGGCACCCAACTTCGAATTCATCCGCCAAGGCGACATATCTCAACATCCTTTTCCTTTCTTGCCTTAGAAAAATTTTCAAACTTTTACTTAGAAAATTCATTATTTGAGTGCCCATCAAAAATCTCCATCTTGAAGGCTTCGGCGAAGCGTGGAAGACTTTAAAATCCATTCTTCATCAAGGGTCTTCAATACCCAGAAGAAAATTCTTTCCAGAACATGTCAAATTCATGGGTATACAACGAACGAGTTCATTTAATTTTCTTGAATTTTGAACCTTGGAAAAATAATTTTTTAACAAATTTAATCCCGTTCTTCACATTTGTAGACATTTCTTGTTCCTCTAACTTGAAATTTTTTATTGTTCCTGCAATATTGGTATTCTTTGACTTCATCTCTGGCAATTTTACTCACGTCTTAGTCAACTTCACCAATACTTCAACTTGGGCGTATTTCTCGTAAGGAAAATTTATTTGCCTTAGAAAAATTTAAATCACTTAGCATTTAAAAAAAAAAAAATTAGAAATTTTTTATTTCATCTTCAAATCATCTTGTCTGTGGTGAGGAAATTTTTATCAACTCACTTAGAGGATTTTTCTATCAGACGCCTTGAGCACACTTGTATGTCATGAAGAAAATATTTTCCCAATGCCTAGCATATTTCCATCACCACCCTAGGTGCAATTCACACATGGAAGAGGATATTAGCCACGCCCTAGTTATTTTATTTCATTTTACCTCACCCCGTCTTCATCTTGCATGGCGCATTTGGCATGAGGTGGAGGACAAACTTCTAACGCCATCTTTGACCTCCCTAGACTAGCTTGGGTATGGGTGCATTTAGCATGGTGAAGAGGATATAAGCATCCACACCCTTGATTCTTTTTCAAATTTATTCTACCATGCAGCTTGGGCGCATTTGGCATGAGGTAAAGGATTAACACATTAACACCTTTCTTTTTGACCTTTTTGACTCCCAGCGCCTTTTGGAATATTCCTTCCTTGCATGTGCATGTTTTTTCTTCACATGCCTCTATTTGGGCCCATTTAAGCATGAGAAGTGGATGAAGTTTCCAATGCCTTGCTTTGACTTTTCTTCCTTGGTAATCTTGGGCACATTTTACTAGTGGAGGAGGATGAAGTTTTGCCTTGTTAACTTTTTTATCACCTCTCCTTGAAGTGGGCGCATTTTAGATAAGCAGCTGGATGAAACTTAGAATATTTTCCTTGACCTCCATTACCTTGTGGGCGCATATGGGGGTGCCTGCAGGATTTGACTTAGACTTAGAAAAAATTTCTCATTTCTGCCAGCTTGAGGGTGAGGGCACATTTGGAGGCATGAGCAGGATGAAACCTGATACTTAGAATTTTTTAAACATCATGAAGGCAAGTTGGGCGCATTTTACCCCTGAAGGTGGATGAACACTTGGAATATTTTCATGATTGGCTTGCTCTCCAACTAAAGTAGGCACATTTGGCCTAGGGTGTAGGATGAAACTCAAACCGAGACATTTTTCCAACCTGCTAGAGTCTCCATGCCCTGCTATTTATAGTAAGTCTTCTGATTTTCATACTTCTGAAGCTCAGATCATTTTGAAATTTTAAACATAGGAGACTTATGACCTTGTCAACCTGTTCACACTGCCATCCTGAGCTGACCTGCTAAAAAAAGTATGTTTCTAAAAGTGATTTACTATTTATAGTACTTGCTCGTTTCTGATACCTCCACAACCCCGTTTGACTTGAAATTTGAATGATGCACTCCTCATTGGGTGACTTGCCCGTTGACACTGACGCCTGCTGCTGACTTCCTATTTTTAGCCAGTTTCTGAAATGACTTACTATAAATAGTAAGTGCTTTGTTTGCCTTCAAATTTTACCAGCGAATAGCTTGAAAGATGTTGATCGCGGTGGTATACACCGGTTTTTGAAAATTTTGACTTTTTACGCCTCTTTTTGAGTCCCAAAGCTGGAAACCCTAATAGAATTGCATGCATATCAAATGATCTTCGTTTGTTCTTGTTTCTGTTGCATTGCGATCAGTTCATGATTCTGACATGCTAGGAGGTGGCTGTCTGGATGCATCTACTAAAAATAGTAATTTCCTGAATGAGCGATCATCTTCGTTTGCATGTCACATCACTGTGAAGCTCTCGAAAAACCCAAAAAGGAATATGCAGACATGCAAAGAAAACCTTGACATGCAAACCCTAAAAATAGCCTCTGAATGCTGAACACTGAAAGTCGTTATCTCATTTTGCATGTTACGCCATCATGAAGGTCTCTAAAAACCCAAAAGGAATCTCCAGACATGCATTGAAAAACTCTGCATCTAAGCCCTAGAATTGGCTCCGGAAGCTGGACTGCTAAAAATAGTAAGTTGTTCATTTCAGCTCAAATTTTGCTAGTAATCAGCTTGATGTGTTCTAGATGCAGCGTGATTGTCAGAATTTCAAGAATGCTGACAGAATACCCTGAATTGCACACTTACTAAAAATAGTAAGTTGTTAAAATCTGATGAAAATTTTAGTGGAAGCTTGCTGGAAGCATACTGACCTCAATGTTAATCTTTGTTTTCAATATATTCACCTCATTTGACCTCAAATTGACCAAAAAAATGGAAACCCTAATTCTTAGACTTGGCCAAATTTCACGTATAAACTCAATGGCGGGCACCTCCCCCGAAAGGCAGACCAGAGAAAAGACAGGCAGATAGACAGAGAGAAAAGCCAAAGCCAAAAGACCTGAATGGAGTGAAAATTAGGGGTCCCCATTTTGAATGGGGCGATGTGTGAAAAGGTGAGAACATGTCCCCATGCCTAGAAATCCACCTTGACTACCTTCTTGACCACAACCTTCTCTTTCTCTTGCATGAATGGAAACAGGAATTAAATATGCTCCTCATAGGTCTCCCTTAGGGGGTTGGCACCACCACTTGAAGCACAACAACAAACCACACCAAAGTGCACTACCATTATCTATGTAGATCCAACAGTGACCCTGAACAACTACCAAGCAATGGACGACCATAGGCCCCAAATGGCCTAAACTAGCCCATGATCACCTTCTAGAGATTTCCAAAGAATCCCCAATAAAGATTGTCAAATCATATGACCCCGATGTTAGCAATGGAAAGTCTCATCAACAAAAGAATATTGCAAGCCAATGGTATATCATGACTCAATTGTTGTAATGTCCCCAATTTATCCCTACACTCTTCTTTTGGATTTAGCCTATTTCTGGAAACTCGTAGAATAAGTAGAAGTTGAAATTGGGTTTCCCATCTTCTTGGAGGCTGTTTTCACAATTTTTAGTGAATTGCACTTGAATCTCTAAATTTTGGTTTGTAGATTCTTTTTGGGTTTTCAGAAAGCTTCCCTTTGGTGGTTCAAACACTACATTCTGAGCAACTTCACGAATTTACTATTTTTAGCAAATTTTACTTATAGTAGTGGTCTAGTCAGCACCGACTCAGTCAACTTTCTTATTCTAGCAGTTCATTGGGTAATTTTGATTTTGGCTTAAGGGGTTCAATTTGGAGAAATAAGTTATTTAAAAGTCAATAATGTTTTATTTTATAAAATAACCCCTTGCCCTAGTGATATGACTTAAAGTTGTTTTAAGAAGGGGACTTTGAGGGTGATCTTCTCATGAGGAAATATTTTAAATATTCCTAAAAGTCAAAAATCAAGCTTGTGAAGTGGTAAGCCAATTTGAGAGGAAAAATGAATTTCAAATTATAAAAAAATAGTCAAATTTTGCCTTGAAGGAAGGGACGCCATCTTGGAGGGAAAAAGGAAAATTTAAATTTGAAATTAGGGTGCCTTCTTGAAGCTTCTAGAAGATTCCTCTCAAGTTTATAAAAACAAGCCTCTACTCTTCAGTTCATATCTTATGTCTTTAGTAAAGTTATGATGTCAGAATGGTATTTGGATTGCTTCAAGGAATCAATGCCTCCTAGCTTGGGCTTGACTTCTTGCTTGAAAGATAGCAACTAGTTGAGATATTTGTTGTAGTTGAGTTTATTGCACATTGTAGTTGAGTTCCTTGCATATTGTAGTAGAGTTCTTACATTTCAGTCACATTTTGGAGTTGCTGGTTTAGCATAGTTGATTGTAGTTTTTGCTCATATTTCATGAAATAGAAACAAAATTGTTTTGGGCATTTCCCCAATCTATTTCTTTGCTAGGGGCGACCATTTGTGCCAATTTACAGATTTTTTAATGAAGATTCTGATTTTATCTAGTGAAAATCGCCCCTCTTGAGGCCAAACCTTTCTGGTCTACCTGGCAAATGTTTAGAAAAAAATAATTCAATTTGTCAGTTGTTTCTTTGTCTAGTCTTCATTTTCATCATCCTAGCATTCGTTTGCATCAAGTCTCATGTCATTCTGGCAAGTATTGAGTGAGTTGTGAGTATTTTGGTGAGTTCTAGGGTTGCTGATTACTTCATTTCAGTTGTTGGTCTGTCATATCAGTCATATATAAAAGCATCTTTGTGAGGATTTTGAGTCTTGAAAGTCTTGTTGAGCATTTGGGAAGTCTTATATATTACTGCAGCATTGAAGAACTTAAAATATTGGTCTTTGGCAAGCATTCTATCAAATTGTAAGCTGAATAGTAGTACTATTAGCAATTCTCATTCTCTTTTTCACTTACTTTATTGTACTTCCCACTGAATAAGTGGAAGAGGCTAGCTTGCCGCCTATTTACTTTCAATTAGTAGTTTTAGGGATCCTCTGACCATATGCTCGCCATCACTTGGTGCCATCCTTGGTTAGAGTTACTTCAGCACATCTTGCATTAGATCCTCTGACCATATGCTCGTATATTCTAGATGCATTCCTGGTTAGAGTTCCTTTCCAGTTTGCATTGTACTAGATCCTCTGACCATATGTTCGTCCATCTTGGACACATTCTTGGTTAGAGTTATTTCTGCATCATTTTGGTTTTAGAGCTAACCTTAACGGGTGCATGTTGCATTGTAACTATTATTGAAAAAAATTAAAAAAAATTAAAAAATTGGTTTGGTTCATTACAATTGTGTACAATGTATGTCGTTTCCTTGAAATGACCATACCACCCTAAAAATACATTATCCACCAAATGCCAACATTAATTCGCTGGCTGCTCCCTATCAACAATCGACTCTAGCTCATGGGGTAGACATGACACCTCAAAGATTGCAGTATTCCTATCCAAGCTAACTCCCATGTTGGCCAACACATCAACTGCCACGTTGGCCTCCCTATAAAAATGAGAAATGGAAAAGTATTCTAACTTATTCAACCTTTTCCACATCAAGGAGATTTGTCCTCATAATTTCAAGTTTTGTATCAAGCAATTTTTTACTACATTGATGCAGATCTGTGAATCACCTTCAATTTCTACTTCCAAAACACCTTTCTCTAGACATAACCAAAGACCAGCAGCTAAGGCTTCCATTTCAACCTTATTATTGGTGTCCACCCCAAGTTTACATGCCATTTCCCAAACACACTTTCCACAGTCGTCAAGGATAATGCAGCCAGCACTCACCATGCCCAAGTTGTCCTTGGCAATCCCATCAAAGTTTAATTTGTGTCTTTTGGGCTGCAAGAGGACCCATATTGCATCCTTCCTACACTTAGCATTTTGTGAGACCACCAACCTTAGGGGTTTCAGTGACTTCCACCTATTTTGAAGTTCATTATCCCACAATGTGAATACAGTATCCGATCTTGGGTAGAATTTGGCATTTTCCACCTTGCAGATACCAACTTCCAATCTCCCAATGACCTCCTCCACTGATAAGTGTTGTTCTTTAAATATACATCAGTTGCACTCCTAAAGGTGCCAAACCACCAAATAGGGGGTGATCAACCATAAATCCCTACAAAGGTCCTTAGGTTTGCTAATTGGCCAATCCGACAAGAAGGCCAAAAGATCATGTTGCCTTGGAGAGAACCATCCGAGAGACATCATCAACCAGTCCCAACACATGGAATCAAAGGGGCAGGACAACAAAAGGTGATTAGCCTATTCACCATTAGCTCTATAAAGTGGGCACATTGAGGGACCTTGAATCCCATACTTCTTCAATTTGTCTCCTGTAAGTATCCTCCTGAGTAATGTAGACCAAAGGAAATCTCTTGTCTTGGGAAAGCTTTTTGAATTCTAGAAAAGTATAGATGACCAATCACAACCATCCCAAATAGCCAGTTGCACATCATATCCCAACTTGGCTGAGTATGATCCCAAAAAGGAAGCACACCAAATGATATCATCTGCTTATGATGTCAACCAAATCCTCCTTCTCCTGAGGATGTCCAAAAGCCTCGAAAGCACCATCTCAGGGATCATCCCACATTCCAAATCATGCCAACCAAAATTTCCATCTTTTGTGCACATTAAGGGGCTAACATAATCAATCACTTTGTCACCAAAACAACATTCCACCCTGTCCACCCATTCTTAGTCACCCAGCTCATCCACTAAGGACTTGTGACCGTTCCATGAGTCCCACGAGAAGAGTGTTGATTTACCATTCCCAATTCTCTAATAAATATGCTCTATTACAATTAACCTATAACTTTCCCATATGAACTTCCACACCTCTGGCCCCCTACAATTGGCCATTGTCAGAATAAGCTTGGGATCCAAGTCATCTAGGTACTTGTTTTGAATAATAAGATACCACGATTGCCCAGGATCCTTCACCAATTTCCAACAAAGCTTCACCCCCAAAGCCAAATTAACCCATTCCAGTTTCCTCAAACCAGCCCCACCATCATATTTGTGAAGATAAGTTGTCTCCCAACCAATGAGCGAGATCCACTTTATGTCCTTTTCCTCGTCCCACAAAAACCTTTTCAAGAAGCCTTCTAGACACTTGATAGCTTTGCTTGAAATCTTAAAACAAGACATCACGTAGATTGGGATTGTAGCCAAAACCAATATGATCTTTAAAATATGCCTAATGAATGACAACCAATTACACTTCCAATCCTCTGAATTACTCCTACATTGACCCAACAAGCCCTCCCAATACTCTGACTTGCACACCCCTTGAAATAAAGACACCCCCAAATGCTTCAAAGGAAGCTTTGCAATGGTGAACCCCAATTTGTGTGAAATCTTCTTCTAAAGGACCTTCTTTGTATTAAAGAAGTAAATCTCATAATTCCCCTTATTCAACACTTGTCCAAATGCCCCGACATACTTATCCAAAGCAAGCCCAATAACCTTTGCTTTAGCTATCAATGCCTCACCGAAGAGCATGGTGTCATCGGGAAACTAAGAGTGGGTGATAAAGTCATCCCCTTTTGCCACTTGAATCCCCTTCCATAACCTTGATTCCTTCAGCTTCTTAAAGCACTAACCAATAGCCTTAGCCATTATCACAAACAAGAAAGGTGACAAGGGATCACCCTAGCATAGACCGTTTGTAGCCCCAAAGAAACCACACAAGGATCCATTAACAGAGACTGAATATCTTGGCATTGATATGCATGTGTGCATCATCTCTAGCCAATCGTTTGAGAAACGAAACCTTATCATCACCACCAATAGGAAATTTCAATGAACCCTATCATGAGCTTTGCTTACGTCCAATTTAATGATCATGCTTCTCAATTTTTCAGACGTAATTGAATGCATTGTTTCCACCATAGTGATGATACAATCCAAGATTTATCTCCTTGGGTGAAGTCATTTTGTTCTTTGGAAATAATGGCCCCAAGAACCTTCTTCAGTCTATTTTCCAATATCTTTGCCAGAATTTTGTAAATAGTGTTACATAAAGAAATTGGCCTATAATCTGCAAATGAGGCACACATGTCCTTCTTTGGAATCAGTGCAATCACCTTATTGTTAATATCTTTGATGAATTTTTTTTTCCTAAAGTCTTCCATAAACTCCCAAACATCTGAGGCCACAAATTTCCAACACTTTTGGTAGAATTTTGCTGGCAACCCATCCAGGCCAGGCACTTTTTTAGGGCCCAAGCTGAAAGTAGCCGACTGAACCTCCTCAACAGAAAATGGTGTCACAAGCATCAAATTATCTGCTTCACCAACCAAGGGAAGGATGCAATCCAAAATGGATTCATCCCATTCTATTTTAATAGGCATGGACACCAACAAAGCAACAAAATATCTTACCACCTCAGACTCCAAGCCATCCCAATCTGAGATGACCGATCCATCACCTAGCTTGATGTTTTCTACCCTATTCTAAGTCCTCATGGAACATTTCATTGCATGAAAGTACTTGGTGTTGGAGTCTCCCTCCTTCAACCACATTTCCCTATATTTGTCTTTCCAAAACAATTCTTCACTAGCTAACAACTTTGAATGCCACTACTTCATTTCTTTCCCCTGAAAAAAATCCCATGTCATCATGCTGCTTTTAATCACCTGCTCATTGAGTTTGTCCATCTCAGCCACAACTTTAGCCTTCTCCATAAATAGGTCCCCAAAATAGGCTTTATTCCACTCCCAAAGCTTGGATTTCATCAACCCAATATTTTTTATCAGTCAAAAGCTCGGGGTTCCACCCCAACATTGGGCATCCTTCCACCATGTCTCCATCAAGTCCATAATTTTTGTGTCTCGTCACCATATCAACTCAAATTAAAAATACGGTAAGCTAGATGGGATCTAGGTGCACACACCCCAAAAATGGCATGATAACTACATTTGAAAATTCATATAGGAATTATATAAACCTGACCGAATAACTCGATGATAGATGTATTTGTGAAATGAAAATTACGTGGAATTTATATTTAAAAATTCAATCTTGAGCTTATGTTTTGAATTTAAAAGAAAAAGAAAGTGAGATTTGGTATGTGAACGAATGTGTGAATTTCAATTATGCATTTAATATCACTGTTGAAATGAAAATGAAAGACCATTTTTATATAAATGATAGATATGCACATGAAAACATTTTTATACAAATACAAATATATATGTATATATATAAACACACACGTGTATATATATATGTGTGTGTGTGTGTGTGTGTGAGAGAGAGAGAGAGAGTCGAGAACATACATATGTGTGAACAAGCATGAATATAAATATAAAAGTATATAAATAAATATATATATACATATAAATATATATATTTATACCTCTTATCAGTGAACTTGAAACTTATAATCACCATTATCGAATTGATGAAATTTAAAACAATATCATTAGAAAATCCCACGAAGGACGTGGTCTGCCATCGATAGTGTGGAAATATTCAAATTTAGAATGGGGTGGAAATATCATTAATGCCCATTATCATTTTGAAATAGTCCCTTTGTGGAGGCATAGTAAAATGTAGGAAATATGTTATTCTTGAAAAATAATGTCAACACCAACTGACAGTGAACTGGGTGTGGAACGAAGCATTGTGGAAAATGTCGAAGGGGATTCCTTCTTGTAGAAGTAATTCATGATTTTTCAATAAAAAATTTCTTTTTATTTGTTTTTATAGTTTTCACCTTTTTTTCCATCCTCAAACTGAATTGTTGCATTAAAGGTTCTATTGATTGAATAAAACTAGACCATCAGACTCTTATGCTAACTATACGAATTAGATTTGTATTATCTATTTTAAAAGCATGGCTCTGTTGTTTTCTTTTCTACACTCAGATTCACTTGGGCGTGTAGAGCCTATAGCTTGCAAGAGCCAACTGTATATATTACTTTGTAAGATCTTGATGTCACCAACCCTATGTTTAGGTTGCATGTATGTTTTTTAGATGAGTTCATCACAGGGCTATTTTGAAAACTTGATAGGCCTATGATTGGAGCAATGTGAATTATGTATCGACGCCACCCTTTTTAGAGTAGGATGAAGCTATCACAAAAGGATTTTTATGTAAACATATTTTACTTAATTATTATTATCTATCCAATCGTCGCCCAATTGGGTCAAAGCCATCACCTTTGATATTGCATCGAAGAGTAATTCTCATGATTTTTTTTGCCTCATCACCAAGGGCGACGGTGGGCTCATGATGCCCAGGATTGTGATGGAACCCCTCAAAAAATTCTCTTGGTTCCATTTTTAAATTTTGCAATATTTGGTTTGGACCCTCATTTTTGGCTTAAGGTTGTGTTCCTTATCATTGTTTTAGGGTTTATGTTTCCAAAACCCTTCAAGATTAACCTTCGAGTCTAAAAAACCCTTGCCCATTCTAATTCTACATTGACTTGTTATTCCCAGTCTATGGTTGTCTAAGTCACCACTTATGCCATTGAATTCATTATTTCTACCGGCCCCTTGGGTTTAGGTTTATTAATCACCAAGTACCTTTTCAACGCTTAATTTTTTTTATGGTAGAGCTTGATTTTTATTTTTAATGATTTAAATCTTAAGTCTTCATTCCTAAGGATCAAGTTCCCTCTGGGCCTAATAATGGCCCCCCTTTTCTTAAATAACTTTTGTGGCATGTGCATAATTAGGTTTTTACGATGGTCGTTTGATCTTAGTGGGATAATCACCACCGTTCCCCATGTGCTCGAGCATTCTTATTCCTTATTAATTTATTTGCACGGGCTATCAGGCATTAGCCATGTGTCTTGTACAATGGCTAGCCCAATCCCCTTGGTGAAGATAGTTGGCACCATTAGAAGAAGATCAACGGTTGTAATTAAGTAATGTGGCTACATCTTGGCCACTCCCTGCATGCCCGTGTTGTTTTATTTCTTATTATTTTAAACACACGGGATAGCGAGTGATGGTTGTGTGTCAAGTCTCAAGGTGGAACCATTTCATTCTAAAGGATCAACAACGTGGCTTTGAGAAAGATCAACGGTAGGCACCACGACACGCGTATTCATCAGGATCGTCCCCCACACTCTCATCTGTCTTGTGCATTAAGGAGAAACAATCACATGGGCTAGTGAGAAGGGTGACATTTGTCACTTCATGGAGGGACCCACCAAGCTTTGGAGATAGCATGTATTTTTGGAGAATAGAGATCGATGGTCGATAGTGGGTGATGTGGGTCAATCCTGACCACTCCTTGCCATCATGTGAAGGGTCCCACTTGTGTCCCATGTTTTTAGTGGGAAAGTTCCACGTGGAACATTTCAAAGGCTCAGATGGATTCTAGTGGAGATAAGGTGCTACTAAAATATAGGCCAACACTATTATAAGATAAAAATGATGCTAAATTAGAACTAATTTTTGGGCACACATATGAAATTTGGGAAATATTTTATGGTCATCAAATCTGTCAAGTGTTGGTACATGTGGGAAGGTGAAATTAAAGTAAGTCAAAGTATCAGCTAATATTCTGAAGTTAAATTATGATCGCTCCCCATTGTCTCACTGTGATGAATTGCAAGTAAATTAATTCCCACAAGCAAACTGATAAATGTGACACGACAGGTTTGGTTAAACGCTAAGCATGTGATTAATGTGAAAAATAAGTGAATTTTTATCTCACTTGAGTTTTCTAATTATGGAGAATCATCAAGCACATGTGTTTAATTTTGTCATAATTAATCATCTTGATTGATTGTCTGTTGATTCACTTCAAGGTATGATTGACGGTTTGGGTTCAAAATCAAGGTAATTGATTGTCAGTGCTCTCACACAAGCTTTCTTGGAAAATTAATGCAGACACACTCCAGTTGATCTATTTAATGAAGATTACCTGCTTATTATCCTCACCATTTGATGTTTGCAAGAATTAAGAGTCTGGAAGTGAGTGTGTGAAGTGTTCTTAAGTAATTGTAGAATTTGAGCTTGTTACTTCTAAATTGGGTGGTGGATTTGTCCTAAGGAAATTTAATAAGTTGTTCAATCAAGAAATGGGTAAGGTAAGTGTGTCTATCAACCTGGTCTGAAGGTATAAGAGACTCAACCCTCTTGAGTCTCAGGTTGATTCTCCCAAAAGTGAATAAGATATGCCTAAAATCCCTGTGACTCCAAGGAAGAAAACAAAAGCTATCAAGAAGTTTACACGGGGTGTTCTCAAGCATGCTTATCATTTGAGAAGTTGAACTATCTTGGAGGAATTGGTCAAAGGCAAGGAGAAGAAAATTGGTAGGCCTGAGAGAGAAGCTATGAGAAAGAATAAGTATCATCGGGCTTATATGGGACATCATCATTCTCCCATTGAGGTCTCAAATGATTCTTCTAACAGTGGAGCTGAAATTGATTCAGGTTACTGCCAGTATCTCATGGCCATGACTAATTTGAATGATTCTAAGGATGAGATGGTGATGACTACTCCACTTTCAATAAGGACACCTAGAGGGAATACTTACTTTGCTACTGACAAGGCAAAGTAGCACCCTATCCCCTCTCTGAACCGATGCTCAGATTTTGGTCCTTTGTGTTAACTTACTTTCTTTGGATGGTATGTTGTGATGTGGGTCTTTGTTTATTTGTTCCTTTGGTGTTGATGGTGACATTTCTTAGTTCAGTGTGAACTTGCATGTTTTTGATGTTGTGACAATGACGCCTTTTGAAGATTGGTGGATCTTCTCTGACTAACAATTATTTGGAGTTTTGCTTTTGCTTTTGCTTTCCCCTGTCCTACAAATGATTACTTGTAAGTGATTGGGAAATATTCTCACTTTCTGGTGAAATTCATTTTGAAATGAAAGTGAAATGTAAGTGTAATTCAACCCAATGCTTGTTTCTCCCTTGTTTTATAAAAGGAATTTCAAGGCTGATTACACAAGAGAGGTCAGTGGGTAGTTTTTCTTTAAAGGTGTTATACATAGGGACAAAAATGGATACAAAACTATCTAGTAATATGTTTTAGGGATAAACTCAGTCAATATGTATATGGTTTTTGATAATAACAGTGATGATACGTATAGCAGAATAGTATAAAGTTTCTACATGTTATTCTCCTATGTACAAGTTATACAAACTATGAATAATATAATCAATGGTTATCTTATTTGTCTATGTTGGTTTCCAATAGATTTACTACTCTATTCTTGCTCATTAATTCAATGAATGGGTGTAAATGCTTGAATATAACAGTGGGTTTGAAATAAATCATGTATGAGGATTCTAGTAAGAAGTAAATGGTGGATATGTTAAGTGGGAATATTATTGTAATGCAATATTTCCAAGGCTTCAAGTATTGTCATATATAAAATTTTTATCTAATCATGTGGTTATTTGGTCGGAATCCATTCCAAGAATATGACACTAGTTTAGCTGAGTAATTATACTCCAATTTTGATAACCAATTTAATAGTTGATCATAAAATTTAAATCAATTTACTTGTCAATCTCTTTTTGGGTGTGTGTGAAACTTAATTTATCACATTTTCTCTTGTTTGAGTTAGGAATTTCCATGAAGGTCAACCAAATATTTTGGTTTTTGTGTCTATTAAACATTTAAGGAGAATCATTTGTTTATTATGTGTTTAATACCTATACACACTAGTATCTATAAACATAGTGTTTACGATTACCCTCCTGGGTTTCACAAAACCTGAAGTGAAGAAGTAAAGGTCTAAAACCCTTACTTATGTGTTGGCCAATCCTTACCCTTACTGATAATTAATCCCTGGCAAGTTCATAGGTATGTGGTAAGAATAAGTTTGGTTCTTAAAAAATAACCAATAGAAATGGCAACTCTACTGTGGACTTATTTGAGAAAACCTTTGTAGTATATCACTTTTCCTTGATAGAGTCATGAAGGTTCTAAATTAAAGTTCTCACTAAAAGTGGGTGGTGAGTCCGAAGAAATTTGTACCAGTGAAAATTGTTGGAGGAAAAGGAAGCTTAATGTGTTTCAACTGGTGAAAGAAATTTTGTATTGTTGATGTTTGATCCTCTACAAGGGAGGTGGCGACTTTATGCAAAGAACCTAACAAAGCATAATTTAGAACATCTGCAAATATATCCAGGTATTTTACCCTATTTTGATTTGCAAGAAGAACTAAATTTGTATGAAAACCATTTTTAGAGATATGGAAGAAATACTTTGTTCCCAATTAAGTGAATTAAATCACTAAGGGAATAGTGATGGTTATTCTACATACTTCTACGCTGAAATTTGTAGTATCTAAATGGGGTGGAAGATGTTTATTTCTAAAATTTTCCTTTTAGAAATCTTTAAGGCATGAGTATATTTGAGTTGTGCATCTTTATAATCATGATAAGATAGTTTATCCCAGCTATGAAGTTGATGTTTGAATTTTAAATAAAGATACAAGAGAAATGTACCATTCCCCTATATTTCCTAGTAAAACATCAATTAAAAGTATGTTGGGTATGCAACTCCCAGTGTGCCCTCAAAAGAAGTTCTCTATTGAGAGATATAAGCCATTATATTTTGGTGGTATTAAAGGTTTCCCTAACAAGACCCCTAATGATATTAGGAAACATTTACAAAAATTTACAAGGAAAAATTTTGAGCTAGCTTCCAAACACTTAAATGCATTCATAGATTTGATGGGTGATTTTGAGATAAACCATGAGGATGTTGTCATGAAGTTGTTTGCTCGGTCATTAAAAGAGGATCCAGAGACTGGTACTCATATCTACCAATATGTTCTATAGCTTCATGGTATGCTTTTATGATAGCATTTGTGGAACAATTTTGTGAAAGGATTAGTCCAAATTAGATAAGAAAATGATTTAGAGAAATCCAACAAGATGAAGAAGAGTTGGTTCCTTCTTTTAACCTCAGATTTATGAAAGCAGTAAAAGATATTCTTGAATACTTGAGACCTAGTGATGCAGAGTGTTTGATTGTGTATCTTGGTGTTTTTGACAATAAGATGGGTTATTTGATAAGGGAAAAGGAAGCTACAACATTGTTGCAGGCATATCGTATTGCTATGGATATTGAAAACACTATTAAATACTCAATGATGAAGGGATATATGGATGCAATTGCTTAAACTGTCAGGATACACATCATAAAGATGAAATAAACAAAGATGAAAAGGATGATCAATGTGATGACATTTTTTATGTCTCATTTCATTCATTCACACAACATATTGATCATGAACAAATTCATAATAGACTTCAACAATGTTCAGATGATAGTGATTAGGAGTCGTTAATTCAAAGGTTGTCCATCATAAAGAGGTATAAAGAGGAATCATCATATGAGTTATTAACAAGATTTTTGGATTCCTTGTTAGAAATGCCTAGAATATTATGACTTGAAGATTCAATATGCATAGACATATTCTATGACATTTATGAGCCAGGGCTCAATACCTTTCCTAAGGAATTGAAGCCTTAAGATTTTGATCAAATAATTGATTGGATTAGAATTGCTAAGGAAGCAAAACATGACTATGAACAATAAATAATGTCTCAAAATAGTAAGGGTGTTGACTTTATTTAAAAAGATCAAGAGTTTTCTCAAATAATGGATAAGGGTGTTTCTGAGAATGAATGTCTACATAACAGTAGGGATGATGATGTTGTTATACTTGCAAACACTACTAATATAATTTTAAAGGTTGATTACTAGGGTAATGAATGTGAGAATCCTAGTTACTTTCATGAGAGATGCGAAGATTTTTGTGAGGAAAACTTGAAGGCATCCTTCTTGCCTTACAAATATGACTATGTCAATACTCATGAAGTTTTTCCCTCACCAGTAGATGAAAAAATTGCATGTAACAGATTCTCGCAATCCATTTTAACTATTTCAAGATTGGAACATCCTGATGATATGATTGGTGATGAATTTGAAGACAAGAATTTCTATACTCATACTTTGGAACCTTATTTTAATGATGGGATTGGTAATGCTAGTCAGCAGGCTCCTATTTTTGAATGTTTATATGATGCAGAAGTGGGATGTGTAGATTTTATGATAGAGATGGACATGATTGTTTTTAGCCAAAGTCCTGCTGAGGAAGGAAATGAAAAAATCTACTTGGTGGAACAAAAGCTATGTTCAATTTGCCATCAGTCCTGCACATATGAGTCAGTAAACCTATCACTTAATGGTGTAGTTGAATACCCTAATACTGATCATATCAATTATAAACTAATTGATCCATCCTTTGAAACATTTTGTTTCAAGTTGAACGATGATAACTGGAAAGAAGAATCAAATTGTGTCAGTGATCCAAAAACATAAATTTTCTTTGATATCTGGGATGATATGAATGATGTAATTTATGGGAATGATCTTATTTTAAGTAAAGGTAACAGTGCTATGGAATTTGAGAAATTATTTTTTTAGGAAAATGGAGCATTGAGCAGCATAATTGGTTTATATTGCTCTGATGAATATGAACATCAGCTTGAACAGGAGCATGTATATGAATGTTTCTTGTTCATTGCACAAAATGAATATGATACTTGCCCTTATAATAATAGTGATCAAGCAGATTATGAATGTTTCACTTTCCCTAACTAGTTAGATGAGCATTGGGTGGAGTACATTTGCAAGCTAAATCAGATAGAATACTCCATCAATCATGTGTTTCAATTAATGATTTATCACAATTCACATCTAGACATGAATATGAGTAACAATGATAAGTTCATAATGGCTAGGTCTAGTGTCAGGGACATGATTAGGGGATGGGAAATTCATGAGAACACTTTTAGCCTTAGCTTGATATAAACAGTGGAAAATAAGGTTTTTGACAGAGGCAAGTATCAGCTCAAAGTTTAGTGGCTTGGGGCCACCAATTGAAATTGAAGCCTGGTTAGATTGCAAGATGCATACTAAAAATTTGTACCTCAGGGGAAGGCTTTAGACAAGATGGAGATTGGATCTCCTGGTTTAGGTCTTTATGGCCTATGTAAAAACTGTATATATGTTGGTTGTCCTAGTTTTGTCTTTTGTGTTTGGTTTGCTTCACCCACAACTTTGGGATCTCACCATTACTACAAGAGACATGCATCCCCAATAGGAGCCACGGAACCCCTCAAAAAATTCTCTTAGTTCCATTTTTAAATTTTGCTTTATTTGGCTTGGACCCTCATTTTTGGCTTAAGGTTGTGTTACTTGTCACTGTTTTAGGGTTTGTGTTGTCAAAACCCTTCAAAATTGACCTTCAAGTCTAAAAAACCCTTGCCCATTCTAATTTTGCATTGACTTGTTATTTTGAGTCTCCAGTTGTCTAAGTCACCACTTATGCCATTGAAGTCATTATTTCCACCGACCCCCTGGATTTAGGTGTAACGGTCACCAAGTAGCTTTTCAATGCTTAATTTTTCTTATGGTCAACCTTGATTTTCATTTTTAATGACTTAAGTCTCATGTCTTTATTTATAAGGGTCAAGTTCCCTGTGGGCCTAGTTGTGGCCCCCCTTTTTTTAAATAACTTTTATGGCATGTGTAGAATTAGGTTTTTACGATGGTCATTCAATCTTAGCGGGATAATCACCACCATTCCCCATGCGCTCAAGCATTCTTGTTCCTTATTATTTTATTTTTTTGGGCTATCAAGCATTAGCCATGTGTCTTATGCAATGGTGGGCCTGGTTCCCTTGGTGAAGATAGCTAGTGCCATTAGAAGGAGATCAACGACTGTAATTAAGTACTTTGGCTACATCTTGGCCACTCCATGCATGCCCATACTATTTTATTTGATATTATTTTAAACACACTGGCTAGCAAGCTATGGCCATGTGTCAATTTTGGTTGTGGGACCATTTCATTTTGAAGGATCAACGGCGTGGCTTTGAGAAAGATCAATAGTAGGCACTGCGACACATGTATTCATTAGGATTGTTCCCTACGCAACTATTTGTCTTGTGAATTAAGGAGAAATAATAACACAAGCTAGCAGGTAGGGTGACATCTGTCACTCCATGGAAGGACCTACTAGGCTTTAGAGATAGTGTGTGTTTTTGGAGAGTAGAGATTGACAGTTGATAGCAGGTGATGTGGGTCAATCCTGACCACTCCATGCCATCCTATGAAGGGGCCCACTTGTGTCCCATGTTTTTCAGCGGAAAAGTGCCATGTGGAACATTTAAAAGGCTTAGATGGATTCTGGTGGAGATAAGGTGCTACTAAAATATAGGCCGACACTGTTATAAGATTAAAATGATGCTAAATTATAACTAATTTTTGGGCACGCATATGAAATTTGGGAAATATTTTATGGTTGGTAAATCTGTCAGGTGCTAGTACATGTGGGAAGGTGAAATTAAAGTAAGTCAAAGTATGGGATGATATTTTAAAGTTAAATTATAATCACTCCTCGTTGTATCACTGTGATGAATTGCAAGTAAATTAATTCCCACAAGCGAACAGGTAAATGTGACACGACAGGTTTGGTTAAATGCTAAGCATGTGATTAATGTGAAAAATAAGTGAATGTTTATCTCACTTGAGTTTTCTAATTATGGAGAATCATCATGTGCATGCATTTAATTTTGTCACAATTAATCATCTTGATTGATTGTCTGTTGATTCACTTCAAGGTATGATTGATGGCTCGGGTTCAAAATCAAGGTAATTGATTATCGGTGCTCTCACACAAGCTTTCTTGGAAAATTAATGCAGACACACTCCAGTTGCTCTATTTAATGAAGATTACCTACTTATTATCCTCACCATTTGATGTTTGCAAGAATTAAGAGTCTGGAAGTGAATGTGTGAAGTGTTCTTAAGTAATTGTAGAATTCGAGCTTGTTACTTCTAAATTGGGTGGTGGATTTGTCCTAAGGAAATTTGATAAGTTGTTCAATCAAGAAATGGGTAAGGTAAGTGTGTCTATCAGCCCGGTCTGAAGGTCTAAGAGACTCAACCCTCTTGAGTTTCAGGATGATTCTCCCCAAAGTGAACGAGATATGTCTAAAATCCTTGTGACTCCAAAAAAGAAAACCAGAGTTGTCAAGAAGTTTGCACGAGGTGTTCTCAAGCATGCTTATCATATGAGAAGTTGAATTGTCTCAAAGGAATTGGTCAAAGGCAAGGAGAAGAAAATTGGCAGGCCTAAGAGGGAAGCTACAAGAAAGAATAAGTATCATTGGGCTTATATGGGACATCATCATTCTCCCATTGAGGTCTCAGATGATTCTTCTAATATTGGAGCTGAAACTAATTCAGGTTACCATTAGTATCTCATGGCCATGATTGAATTGATTGATTTTGAGGATGAGGTGGTGATGGCTACTCCACTTTTAATAAGGACACTGAGCTATCATACTTTGCTACTAACAAGGCAAAGTAGCACCTTGTTCCCTCTCTAAGTTGGTGCTTGGTTTTTGGTCCTTTGTGTTAACTTACTTTCTTTGGCTGGTATGTTGTGATGTGGGTCTTTGTTTATTTATGCCTTCAATGTTGATGGTGAAATTTCCCAATTTGGTGTGAACTTGCATGTTTTTGATGTTGTGACAACGCCTTTTGAAGACAACTGGCTCTTCTTTGACTAACAACTTTTTGGAGTTTTGCTTTTGCTTTCCCCTATCCCATAAATGATTGCTTGTAATTTATTGGGGAATATTATCACTTTCTGGTGAAATTCATTTTGAAATGAAAGTGAAATGTAAGTGTAATTCAGCCCGATGCTTGTTGCTCCCTTGTCTTATAAAAGGGATTTCAAGGCCGATTACACAAGAGAGGTCAATGGGTAGTTTTTCTTTAAAGGGGTTATACACAGGGATAAAAATGGATATTGAACTATCTAGTAATATGTTTTAGGGATAAGCTCAGTCAATATGTATATGGTTTTTTGATAATAACAATGATAATATGTATAGTAGAATAGTATAAAATTTCTACATGTTACTCTCTTATGTATAGGTTATACAGACTATGAATAATATAATCAATGGTTATCTTATTTGTCTATGTTGGTTTCCAATAAATGTATTGCTCTATTCTTGCTCATTAATTCAATGAATGGATATAAATGCTTGAATATAATAGTGGGTTTGAAATAAATCATGTATGAGGATGCTAGTAAGAAGTAAATGGTGGAGATGTTAAGTGGGAATATCGTACTGCAATATTTTCAATGCTTCGAGTATTGTCATATATAAAATTGTTATCTAATCATGTGGATATTTGGTCTAAATCCATTCCAAGAATATGGCACTAGTTTAGCTGAGTAATTATACTCCAATTGTGATAGTCAATTTAACATCTGATCATAAAATTTAAATCAACTTACTTGTCAATCTCTTTCTGGGTGTGTGAAACTTAATGAATCACATTTTCTCTTGTTTGAGTTAGGCACTTCCATGAAGGTCATCCAAATCTTCAAGGTTTTGCATCTATCAAACATTTAAGGAGAACTCATATGTTTATTTTTTGTTTGATATAATACACACTAGTATCTATAAACACAGTGTTTAGGATTAACCTCCTGGGTTTCATAGAGTCTGAAGTGAAGAAGTAAAGGCCTAAAACACTTACTTATGTGTAGTTCAATCCTTACCCTTATTGATAATTGATTCCTGACAATTTCATAGGTACGTGGTAATAATAAGTTTGGTTC
Organism: Sequoia sempervirens; assembly: GCA_007258455.2. Classification (NCBI taxonomy): domain Eukaryota; kingdom Viridiplantae; phylum Streptophyta; class Pinopsida; order Cupressales; family Cupressaceae; genus Sequoia; species Sequoia sempervirens. The sequence continues at coordinate 72,510,333 of VDFB02373365.1, forward strand.
TTAAAAAATAACTAACACATTGTATATGAGATTTTGTTATATCTTGCAGATTGAAGATACCATGTTTATGTCGCCAAGTTCGTTCAAGGTAAAGGCTAATGATGAATTTGTTCCATAAATTTGTTTGCATGTGTAGTATAGTAAACTGTCACTAAATAGGAATGACATCCATGTCATCTTTTTGGGTGATTACACTCAAGCTGAGGGTAGGTGTTATGGCTACGCCATCGACCACCATGTTTTAAGAAATGATCAATGACTGCGGGTCATTTTTAGAATGACAAAAGTATAATATATGTAAACTATGAACGAGGGATTCAACCTGAACCTGGTTAAGATTGATCCCATGGTTCTGATCATTTTATCATTGTTAATTAATGGTTAGCATGTCATCCAGTTCTTTTAAATTCTTTCCAAAAGTTGATAACAACTTCATTTTAGATATTTCTTACATGAGATTTTATGTACAATTGTTTAGAATAATAAAGCTTGGAAAAATGAAGCAATGGAACTTGAAGTTGCAACCATAAGCCATTGTAAATGGTATTGATTGGTCACCAATTAGAACAGTTTGGTTGTAAACAACATTGTGTTATTGTAAAAAGTGAATGTTTTGTTGTAAATGATATTGCTATGTGAATGTTTGCTTGAAACGACATCATTTGAAATCGTTTAGCTGAAACAACATTGTTATGTTATAAACCATGAACGTTTTACTTGAAAACAATTTTGTTATGCAATTTGTTTAGATAAAATGGAAATGTTATGTTATAACCAGCAAATGCTTATATGTAAACAACTTTTTTCTATAATTGTTTAGTTGAAACAACAATGTTCTGATATAAACAGTAAATGTTTTATATGTAAACAACATAGTTTTGTAACTGTCTAGTTGTAGACAACTCTTTTCTATTAAAAACAGTTAATGATCATATGTAAACAACATAGTTCTGTAAATCAACACCATTTAGTTAAAAACAATGAATGTTCATATGTAAAAAGAAACGTTAGAATATCACAACTTATATGAATGTAAACGAAGCAACAATATGTAAGAAACTGTTAATACATACTTGTTCTGGATTCTTTAATTTCTTGAAATTTTGACAAAAGAGAATGTCAAAATGGAACATTATTAAATGATAACAATTTGATTTAATGGTTTTATTTCATAATGTATGCACAAACCAATAACTTAAATAGGCACATATATGTGTATGCACATAGACTTTCGTCTATGTACATACACATAGTTGTCACATACCTTCTTTTGTTTCTTACTTAATTCATTTATTAATGGATAATGATTTATGTTGAATGTAATCTTTGGTCATGTGAATGATTTGACTAAATAATGTATTGAATTGTTCAATTTGAATCATGAAATCTGATTACTACTTAGAGAGGAAATAAGTATTCTAATTTACTTTTATGTAGTTATATGTGAGAAGAATATTATTTTTCTTGAATAGAACAGTGATACCTAAGTAGACTAGAGCATCTCAGGATAGATGTTGCTAGAGGGTAGATAGTTGTTATGGAATATTATAAAATAGAGAGTTACCTTCCAGGACGAGTGCCAAAATGGAGTTTAGAGAGTATAGGTTTGCTTTACCAAAACCTATTGTTTTTTGTTGCAACATTATTCTTATGCTTGGCCAAGCAATATAGTTCATTGTGTATATATTGACTTGTGATAACGTTCTCTGCAATTCCTAGCATAGATCTTCCATTTTCTTTTCTAACTCGTGGATAGAAATTGCAGGTTGATGTATGGGCATGCACTAGATTCCACCTTGCGGGTTGTTCTCTTGCTAAAATTTTCATGTAGGGTCGGTTATTCTTCAAGTGGAAGAATTTTGAGGAAGCGTTAGCTTCGTGGTTGGGTGGTAAAGCACTTCAACCATATTATTGTCCACCAGTGGAGGTGAGCATCAAGAGGAACCTTAGATGTACACAAAACTATTTAGTCTATGATGTAACCTTGATGTAACATTTGTACATTGTATTGACTTTGCGGCCTTATGAGCCAAGTGAAACTTGATATTGTAATTAACTATCGAATTCAATATATTAATTTTGACTCATTTTAATTAGACATGTGTTGCTATGATTGACTATAGCTTTTTAGTTATGTCTTTTTTATTTGAATATATTCATATGTCATTTACAATAATATTATTTTAGTAATAATTTAGAATGGGTTATTACATTTGGTATGAGAGCTTATTACATTTGGTATGAGAGCTTAGGGTTCAACTCTAGGCCTTTTGAGTCTACCATAGCCTTGACTAGGGGATAGTTGACCCATGACCAAATTTAGTTGTCCTGATAATTGACTAAACCTGGATTAAATACAGGTATGGGAAGGTCAAAGGCAGTATGAAGGAAAGGGAAAATCGTTAGAACCTCACATAAGAAAGACGTAATGGAAGAAAAAGCTAAGATGAAGGTTCAACCCAAAATTCTCGACGAGGAGACTCTAGCTCAAGCCCTTACACAACTTAAGCTAGAGAGAGGCTTGAAGAATGAGGAGAAGTGAACACCTAAGATCAAAAATCTTTCTGCAATCAGGGACTAGCCTCTAGGGTGTGGACCCAATGCACCCTTGTTAACTTAAGAGGAAAAGGAGAGCCTATGCACTCAACCATCCTCTTCTACAAAATTAGATGTAAGTTCAAATGAGGACCCAAAGGGATGTCCTCTTTTTTATGACAAGAAAATAGAATAATGTAACAAGAAGCTTTTGTAAATAAGGGTGTATTGAACCACATTTAAAAATAAAATAAGATGATAATTTTTGGTGTGTTCAAACAAAGAACTCCAAAATGTGTTTCAATACATGTTCATGTGTATGTCCTTAATGAATGAGTGATAGATGCATGTGTAAGTGATGAAATGTAGAAATAATAATGTTTATTTGTAGAACCTAGTGTTAAGATGCGATAGACATGAATGTGATGTAGGTTAAGTGTGACTCAGCATGGTAACCACCAAGCAAGATGCGGGTGGTAGTGAGTCAAATAACAGACCTAACAAGAGGTTGGAACATATTCTAGAGTTTCTAAACTAGCAAGAGGCTCGCATGGATCACATAGAATAAGAGGTCTAAGTGGCACGCGAGGACCGTAGGAATGCAAAATTCAATCAAGGAGACGGTGGTCTAAGAGCAGGTCCACGAGGTCAAATTGAGGATGAGCTTGGGAAAGATCTCAAATGAGTAGCATCGCATAAGTTTGATGGTAAGGCTATCAGAACAAGAGTGGATGCATGGATTATTGAGATGAAAAAATACTTTGGGCTCCCTAACCTTTCTAATTAAACTAAAGTAGCATGGGCTATGTATCAACTCTTAGGTGAAGCAACTACTTGGTGGGATAATGAGAAGTCAGAAAGGAATCTGTAGCCTGCTGAGATCATTTGGGAACTCTTCCTCCAATCTTTTAGGAAGATATGGTTACCACAACTTTTCTTTGACAAGAAAGTGACAAAATTCTAGAATTTAACTTAGGGGAGCATGATTGTGACCCAATATTGGGAAAATTTCACCAACCTATTGAAATATGTGCCTTAGTATCAAGGAGAAATTTTTTTTTGCATCCAGACTAAAGTGGATATGCATAATTCCCTTACCATGATCGAATTCTTCCAAAAATCCATCAAATAGGAACAAAAATTGTGGCAGTTATCCAATTTCCTTGATAATGCAAATCCTAAGTCGCAGTTTGGTAACAAGAAATATCATAAAGGAGACAAGAACCATTATATCTATAATCTCAAGTGGGGAAGTGAGTCACAAGAGAAAAGTGAAGATGGGAGTAGTGGAAAAACAAGAAGGAAAACAAAAACAAGGGTAAAGACGACCAAAAGTAGAAGGGATTCAAAGAGGACAAACTAGGAGGTTGCAAAGGGCCTCATGATGGATGTTATACTTGTGGAGGTGATCATTATGCCTCAAATTTCACTCAATGGTCAAAGTTAGGAAAGGAAGGAAACTATTAGCTAACTCATCATCACTAGATCCACACTACATTGGATAACAAATAAACAAAGTATCAAGCTTCGCTAATTAAATTGATGGGTAAGCTCTATGGCCAATCTATCTCTATCTTAATCGATACCAAAGATACTGAATGTTTTATAGATCCTAGAATAATATCCAAGATACCCATTAGACCTAAATACATGGAAAACTTGTGGACAGTATAGTATGGTAATCAAGTAGAGCATAGGGTAGATACCTATCTCATTTGTTGTGAGTTAGAGCTTCCAACCTTTCAAACCTAGGTCAACTTGTATGTGGCACCTTTAGGCTCATATGATAGAATTTTTGGGATAAATTGGTTAACTGAGCATAAGGCTATAGTGAATTGTGAGGATAAGGTACTCAATTGTCTATATGATTATGGAAACCCAGTTGAGATTTTTTGATTGCAAAGACCCTTAGAGCTTAGATAGATTTCTACTATGCAACTCAAGAAGGCTCCTTGATAGGGATGTACAATTTATGTTGTGCATGTCAATAACCCTGACAAAAAGGACTCATATTTAGATGACTATCATATTCTCAAGGAGTTCCAAGATGTATTCCCCGATGAACTTATGGAGTTTCCTCTGAAACAGGAATTTGACTTCTCTATTGACCTTGTCCTAGAAGATGAGCCTCAATCCAAGGCACCTTATCAGATGACCACTACCGAACTCTACAAGTTAAAGGTCCAATTAATGGAATTGTTGAACAAAGGGCTTATAAGACCCAGTGTGTCTCCTTGGGGAGCACTAGTTATCTTTGTGAAAAAGAATGATGGAACCTTGCATATGCATATAGATTATCAGATGTTGAACAAGGAGACCATCAAGAACCAATATCCACTCCCAAGGATCGATGAGTTGTATAACCAAATGAAGGGAGCAATGGGGTTCTCCAAAATCAATCTTGGGTTGAGGTACCATCAGTTGAGAATTAAGGAAGAAGATATTTTGAAGACTTCTTTCCAAACTTGGTATGGGAATTATGAGTTCACTGTGGTAAGTTTCGGTTTAATAATGCACCAACAGCCTTCATGAACCTCATGAATAGTGTATTCAGAGACTGCTTGGATGACTTTATTTTAATCTGCATTGATGACATCCTAGTTTACTCAAAGTCTATTGAAGAGGATGATAGACACTTGAGGATAGTTCTACAACAACTGAGAGAAAGGAAATTTTTTGGGAAGCTATCCAAGTGTTCATTCTATCAAGATAGGGTGCACTATCTAGGCCATATTATTTCAGCTGAAGGAGTCTCTGTATACCCCAAAAAGAACAAGGTGATTGTGGAATGGTCGATGTCACAAAATGTGTTAGAATTCCATAGCTTCATGGGCCTTGTAGGATACTATAGGAATTTTTTGCAAGGGTTTTCCCAGATTGGATATCTTATTACATCACTCCAAAGAAAGGGAACATGGTTTGAATGGACTGAGAAATGCAAGCAGGAATTCCAACTCTTGAAAGAGAGGCTCACGATAGCACCAGTACTGACCATCCCTGATCCTAATGGAAGATTCAGAGTAATCACAGATGATTCAGGAGAGGGATTAGGAGTAGTATTAATGTAGGATGGACAAGTGGTACTGTATGAATCAAGAAAGCTTAAGCAGCACGAGGTGAACTACGCATCGCATGATTTATAATTGATCGCAATAGTTCATTCCTTATAGATGTGGATACATCATCTCTTGGGAAATCCATTTGAACTCAAGTCAAACCACTTGGGATTGAGATATATTTTTACTCAACCAAACCTTAATACATGGAAAAGAAGGTGGTTGGAATTCCTTAATGAGTATGACTTTGGAATTGAGTATATAAAGGGAAAAGAGAATAGAGTGGTTGATGATCTAAGTAGATGAATACATCTAGAAGCCATGGTCTCAACAAGGTCTGACTTGAAGACAATAGGTGATTCAACATCTACCAGGGGGTGAGCACTATGAGAGAGTGAAGAGCGCCCTATCACAGGACCCATCAAATCATTGGTTTGATGGGTATGAGATCAAACCAGATGGCATTTTAAGATACTAGAGAAGAATGTATATTCTCAACTCTAGAGAGCTGAAGAAGTTGGTTTTAGAGGAGATTCATAATGCACCTTATTCAGGACACTCCGAGTATCCAAGATGATCGCAAAATTGAGAACTCTATATTTTTGGCCCAAACTCAAGAAGGATGTAGTGGAGTATGTAGCTAGATGCTTAGAGTGCCAGGGAGTCAAGGCTAAGCATGCACATCCATTTGGGTTATTGTATCCTCATGACATACTTGAGTATAAGTGGCAGGTGATCAGTATGGACTTCGTATAGGGGTTTCCAATGAGCAAGAATCGATATGATGTTATCTTGGTTGTGATTGATAAGTTGGCTAAGGTTGCACACTTCATTCCAAGAAACCTTAAGGATGGATCATTGATCTTGGCTAGGAAATTTGTTCAAGAGACCTTCCATTTGCATGGTTTACCAGAGACTATCATCTCTGATAGAGACACCCAAATGACCTCAAAATTTTGGACAACCCTGAATGCCACATTGGGAACCAAATTAAATTTCAGCTTGACTTATCATCCTCAAACTAACGGATAGACAAAGAGGGTGAATCAGGTAGTTGAGGACCTCCTTCAAATGTATTGTATGGAACAACAATATAAATGGGAAGAATATTTACCATTGGTAGAGTTTTCTTACAATAACTCTTATCACACATCTCTAGGTATGGCACTGCTTGAAGCTCTTTATGGGTGAAAGTGTCATACACCCATCAATTGGGATAGATTAGAGGACAGGATCATAGTAGGAACTGAAATGCTTAAGGAAATGGAAGAACAAATGAGAGTCATTAAGGGCTGACTAAAGGAGGTGGCAGACTAATAGAAGATTTATGTAAACAAGAACCAAACCCTTAGACAATTTGCGACAAGGAACAAACATGAATATAAATATAAAAGTATATAAATATATATATAAGAATATCTATACATATAAATATATATATAAGAATATATATACATATAAATATATATATACCTCTTATTAGTGAACTTGAAACCGATAATAAACATTATCAAATTGGTGAAATTTAAAATGATATCATGAGAAAATACCATGAAGGACGTGGTCTGCCATTGACAATATGGTAATATTCAAATTTAGAATGGGGCGGAAATATCATTAATGCCCATTATCATTTTGAAATAGCCCCTTAGTGGAGGTGTAGTAAAATGTAGGAAAGATGCTATTCTTGAAAAATAATATCAACACCAACTGATAGTGAATTGGGTGTGGAATGAAGCATTGTGGAAAAAGTCAAAGGGGATTCCTTGTTGCAGAGGTAATCGGTGATTTTTCATTAAAATTTTGCTTTTCATTTGATTTTAGAATTTTCATCTTTTTTTTCCATGCTCAAACTGAATCGTTGCATTATCAATTCTATTGATTGAAAAAAACTAGACCATCAAACTCTTATGCAAACTATATGAATTAGATTTGTATTATCTATTTTAAAAGCATGGCTATGTTGTTTTATTTTCTACACTCGGATTCGCTTGGGCATGTAGAGCCTACAGCTTGGAAGATCCAACTGTATATATTACTTTGTAAGATTTTGATGTTGTCAACCCTGTGTTTAGGTTGCATGCATGTTTTTTAGATAAGTTCATCATAGGGCTATCGGGGAAACCTGATAGGCCTATGACTAAAGTGATGTGAATTATATATTGATGCAACCCTTTTTAGAGTAGTCTGAGGCTATCACAGAAGGATTTTTATGTATACACATTTTACTTGTTTATTAT